>QLPC01011717.1:0-18256 GCA_003314055.1 Lactifluus hygrophoroides | reverse complement strand
GGTGGCGGCGGCGGCGAAGGCGAAGAATCACGATGATGGACCTGAGACCCCGACAAAGAGCGCGCAAGTGCGGCGCTGCCCACACCTGCTGATAATACAGACGATGACGATCGTGAGAGTGGTGTCGAGTGGTGATGGTGTTGGTGGGGTACCGCATAGTGTAACGTCGGTCGTGAGCCAAGCGAGGGCAGACTCGTCGTCCTCATGCCTGCGGCCCATACGTTCCCGCTCCCCGCAGCTGCCGACAGAGACGACGAGGGCCCAAGTGACGGTGGAGGTGCGAACGTATCTGATGCAGGGCCTCGGCCGTAGCGTATGTGCGGAGGGAGGTGATGGTACATCGGTGCTTCTTCCGCCATACCGCGCCCCGCGCTTCTGCGCGGCACCCATTCAAACTCGTCATCGTCGTCGTCGTCGTTGTCCAAGCCATTTGAACGCGTTGGGTCCTTTTCTGCGTCGATGTTCCCTTCGTCGTCCTCGAGAAAGTCACGGTATATATCGCGTAGATCGACTAGCTCTATATCTGGTGGCTGTGAGCCGAAGTCGAAGGAAGCGACTTCCACAGGACCAATAAATGACGGCCGAGGTGTGCTTTGGAGCTGTCTATTGAGAAGGGCGATGAGTGAAGATGCGAGCGATGCATCAAGTTTAGTCCAATCAAGGTCAATAGACATCGTCGCTGCAGGCTGACCGCACGCGGCCCGGAAAGTGGCAGTGGGAACATGAGGAACAGACCACCCCGAATATGAATGTGAACCATTAATATTTGTTCAGATGAAGAAGATTTATGACGCTCTAACAATATGTCTACGTCGACTGGGTTTAGTAAGACGGCGTTCCGTCAAGGAATTGTAACTACGCGAGATCTGCGCGTGGGCTTATACGAAAGATGGGTGTCTGGTTGGCTAGTTGAAATAAATAACAAGTTTCCGTCAAGTAACACAAGACTTTATGTCAGAAGTGCGCAACTTCGAAAAGGGTATCAATTTCCTCAATAGCTAAAACCAACCATTCTAGCCAGGGACAGCCTTCTTCCACAGGGGCGACACATTAAATTATGCATCATCGTCGCCGCTCGAGGGGCTGTTGTGGAAGTATGGGGGCAGGCGAGGGCGTCCGGGAAGGATACGGCGAACCGTATGGTGCGCTCAGATACCGCGGTGTATCCACCATAGGGGAGAAGTGCGTATCCGACTTCTCCGAACGAAGGATTCTGGTGGGTGTTCTTGGTGAAGACGCTTTATTGTCAAATTGCCCGAGTATCGGCGAATCTGAATCGACTAGGGAACCGGGCCAAGGGGTTCCTGCCTTGCTACCTGTTGCGCCATTGACTACGTTCACCAGGAGGATAGGTTCCCTGCCAGCAGGCTGATTGTATAGCCACGTCGCGACGAGTACGGTAGAAGAGCCGATAAGGAAAGATGGTGTGATACTAAAGTTGAAGAGAATGACAGATGCAAGGAAGGAGAGAATGATGGAGAGACTTGTGGCAAAGCCCTTGAGGATGTTATCCGAGTACTTGATCACGACCGCGGTGACGAGGCCACCAAAAACCTGAATCGAGACAGTCGCCCAAGCCCAACCGCCGAAGTTGTTGAGCAAGTTGGCGAAGAAACCTGGAGAGTTGGAAAGAGGGGGATTATACAGGACAGGAAGGAGGGCCGGAGCGAGCGAGAACAGTGACAGCTGAACGTTGCGTACCCACAAGTCTGCTTTAGAGTTTTTTAGTACCATTTCAAAGTACACTCCAGCAAGACCTGAAGTAAAGCAGGCGGCAGTGACTGCGCCAAATCCTCTGAGAGGGCTCATAATGTGGGTGTAAAGGGGTGCCGATTCGTGGGCGCTGCCAACAGGTATGTTACGTTCGCGGGGTGAAAGCGCACTCGTGCTGGTTTGTATTTGGACGATGGCAACGCCGATGGCGAGAAAGAAAAGTGAAACCCATTTTGTTGAGCTCAGGCGGCGACGCAATAATAGAACTGAGAATGCGGCAGTGGTGAGAATTTTCATCTGGTACGTCACTTGGAAGGTGGCCACGGGAAGGTTGCTAATGGCGACAAATTGGAGCGAGTTTTGGACGACGTAAAGGAGGGCAGGGATTGAGAGCTTCCAGCAGTCAGGGCTGAAAATTTCGCGTAGGAGTTGATGGAAGGGACTCGGTACTTCTGACTTTGCTAATCTCCAGAGAGCAATACCGAAAGATATTGTGCCCTTGAGAATTTCGTTCAGAAGAACGGCAGACGCGGGCGAGTATGCTTGGGAAGGGGGGGTAGAGACTCGTGAATAGTGCATAACGATAGAAAGTGCAGCATTCTGAACTGCGAGCGTAACAAGTCTAGGATGGAAACGTCGGTTGGAGGCGCGCGCTGACACGAAACGAGGACTCACGAGACGTATTTGAGAGGCAGGCCAAACACGGTGGGTGCAGCATCCTCCCTGGATAGGCGAGCATTTTGTGACAGCACCATTGGAGGGACTGGGTGATCGGGTAAACGGGGAGATGATGCAGGGGTGAGAGCAGGAGAAGAATGAGAACTGTGTTCTCTTGAAAGAGCGGGTGAAGGTGTACCGCAGCTTCTTGTGGTTTGAAAGGGGCGGTGATACATGTCTGGGAAGATTGGAGACGTGACGCTGACAGAGGACACAGAAACTCGGGGGTATCGCAGTTGGTCAAGAGGTTGTTCCATAGTCGACCGGGGTCGTCAACAGTAGCGTTTCCTTGTTTTCGCCTTTTTTTTTTTACCGACGTAATTAATGGACAACACAGTAAGTTGTGCTGGAAGGGTTGACTGGAGTGAGTGAGAAGATTGTGCGCTGGTCGTGAACGGGGTGGTGGAGAGCAGCGCAGCGGGAGCTGTCAAACCAATGGACGGACGACGTCACGCCAATCTCTTCGACTCTCCGCTCCGGGGCCCGCTTTGCCGTCCACCACTTCGCGCATGAATAATTTCGTCGTTCTTCTTACATCAACATCAATAGGGATATACATATACAAGTCGTACAGCGCTAGGCCTAAATCTACCAGTATATAGAAGTGAGAATAATCTGCAAGGATCGAATTAACACAGCCAATTCATCGGATGGATACAGAAGAGATAGAAAACTGCGCAACCTCAGACTCGCCTTTATCACATCATACACACTCTCGCGCAGGGGGATACTCCGCAATGACCTTCACAAGACAAAGCGTAAACCCAGACCCAATGTAAGCCGCCCCAATCTGGGGGTGCGGGTGCGTCCCTTTACCAGGGTTATCCTCTTTGGTTTACGCATGGCAAAAGGAGGGGGAAAAAAATTTAATGACAGACAGACTCACCTTTCAAACAAATGAACCATCGGGGTCCAGACCTCGACAATGTGTGTACCTCCAGGTGATCCTGCATCCTGACTTCTCAACCAGCGGGAGAAGCAATCAGCATAGATTGTTTTTGAGATACCAGTTTACTCTTCGACGTTTGTCTGGACCATCCATCCTAGAGCAGCAAGACTCCAGAAGGCTAGCGGAGGATAGACAGTAATTTGAACGCCGTGACAAAGAATGAAAGAACATGTTTTCAGGTTTCATTGGTGGTGATGGGCGTCGCTTAATGCCGAGCGGAGTTGGAATGGGAGACGCGCTGTACGCGCGACGAAGAACAACAGACACAGACAGCGTCAGGCCAAAAGAATTGGGCATGGCGGCCATTGTAAAGTCGGCCGTCGTCCACCCACCCACTCCATCACCCTTTGCAACTCTACTCCGGCGCTCAAAGTTTGCTTCTTATGATCCAAACATCGGTCAAGTGTATACCACATATGATGGCAACGCCCACCGCGGTAATTGGGGCTTCAAACGACCACTTGCTCTCCGAAAACGAGACAAGTTCATATCTGTTCAAGCTGTCGACTCCCCAGAGCAGCAAACTGAATGGTCATCCCGAGAATCTGAGGCACGCTTCATTCATCGTTGGGGTGGAGTCGCCATGGAGCCAAACGTCCGCGATGCATGGGAGAAACACTATATGCACTCAAGACGTATGCACCAGGTCGAGCTTGCGGAAGAGAACAAAAGCGGAAGCGTCGTGAATCCGGCCGTGCAGCGCCAGGCTGAGGAGTCCTCAGGCAAGCGACAGTATGTTGCGTCCGGTCCACTCATCTCAGCTATGGGCACAAGACAATTCACCCGCTACCTGAACAAGCTTCGTAAACAACGTCCGGAGTTTCTAGAATTTTTATCAGAAGAGGCAAACCGAACCACGGCATCCAAATCTTCATCTCAGCACCTAGTTGCATCGTCCGCTTACGAGGAGTCAGCCTTGGGTTCAGCCGAGATGGTTCGACGGAGATTCCTACAAAGAAAATCCCATACGCTTTACGAGGCTCCCGATTCGCGCGCGATAGAGCAACGTCCACACCGTAATGGTGGCCTCTCCTACGCGCACACTTCTCCGTTGACTCACTTCTTCACCACACGTGAAGAGCCTGGGAGGTTTGTTACTTCGCAGACTTCGGAGGGACGTCCCAAAGTTTGCGCAAGCTTTGCGGGGATGGCCGCGAATCTCAGGACACCTGTCATTGAATACGACACGGGATCAAATTTCCGCATTATCGATTCGGTGCTCAAGCAGGCTCCGAACGTTGTATCTACACAACCTCAGGGACTAGATGGCACAATCATCGACGTCACCGTGGAAGACGTGGGGAACCTCCATATGATGCGAGCCAATCCCTTCCCTCCTGGTTCGCGTGCATACATCGCACATGCTCAAACTTTAGTCCCATCGAGGGGCAAGAGATCAATGACGACATCAAAGCCCATACCCCAGCATGAGACGGTTCAAGAGGCGGAGGCGACAAAGGAGCTACTCAGTACTCTTCGGAACATTATACACAAAATGCCCTCCAGTGGGGACGAAAATCCTCAATAATTCACGGATGTAGATAGTGAATCGTTATGGAGTACTAAGAGTTGGAGTAATAAGAGCCTGCAGGGTTTTGACGACGTCACCTCCGTTATCCAGGAGAGCTTTCTCGGCTTGCGCCCGTGGTATTTCTAGCTCTGAGACCTTTGGAGGACATGGTTAGAGCACAAAGCGAGATAAAGAAAGTCTTTCTGGACATCTTACAATTAATTCTACATCTTCCTTCTTGACGTTCGAGTGTGTCTTGGCTGGCTTGGCCGGCTTTTCCGCGAGAACGATACGAACGCCTTCCTCAAACTTGCTTTTAGAGTATGCGTAACCGTCCGTATACTACGATTTAACGATTCAATCGATGAATATGTCTCTCGTCAATAAGAATTAATTACTACTCACGTTTACGATGACCTCGGGTTCTGGATGCCCGTTACTGCGTTGGAGTGGAGGAGACATGTGTCGCTGCAGTGCCTTGGCGTTGTGCCACGGCCGTGTATATACAAGTCACAGGTTCAGCCTCACAACTGACTCATCCCTATCCACGTCTTCTTCCACCTACCATGGACTCCTTCGACAATTTCCAGTACGACTCTGCCTCTTCCTATGGGGGCATGGGCGTCGTTGACGACACTTCCTCGATATATACATCTAACACCCAGGGCCACGTTCCTGTGGACATGGAAGGACTTTCCATCTCGGATGATCGAGCGCGCAATTCTCCCTCTATGGAGAATGACTTAGAACTACAGTCTACAAATGGGAGCATCGCGGAAGATTTTGACGCCGTGTTGGACGATCTCAAGGAGGAGAGTCAAGTTGACCTGCCGCCACACGCCTGCTGGTTCGTGCCATAACCAATTCGCTCGTTTGCTGGTTTTGTGACCGACTAGTGTTAGTTATTGCGGTATACATAACCCAGCCTCTGTTGTCAAGTGCCTTGTGTGTTCCAAGTGGTTCTGTAATTCGCGCGGCAACACGTCGGCCTCGCACATCGTCAACCACCTCGTCCGCGCCAAACACAAGGAAGTTATCTTGCACGCCGAGAGCCCGCTCGGCGAGACCACACCTGAGTGCTACAACTGTGGCAGCAAGAATGTCTTTATGCTTGGTTTCATCCCAGCAAAAAGCGACACGGTCGTCGTTCTGCTCTGCCGGTGTGTAACTTTATTTGGAATGCGCCTAAATTGACTGTGCCCCTTTTTGCATAGCCAACCATGTGCCGCCATTTCCAAGGATATATCCTGGAACGCGGCTCTCTGGGCACCACTCATTGACGATCGTTCCTTCCTTTCATGGCTCGTAAAACCGCCCTCTGAGACCGAGCAGTTGCGCTCCCGCCAAATTTCGTTCCAGCAAATCAACCGCCTCGAGGATCTATGGCGCGAGAACTCTAAAGCGACGCTGGAGGACCTCGAAAAGCCCGGCGTCGACGACGAGCCACAATCCATCCTGCTGCGTTATGAGGACGCGTATCAATATCAGAATATCTTCGGGCCTCTGGTCAAGATTGAAGCAGACTATGATAAACGACTGAAAGAAAGCCAGACACAGACGGATATCACTGTGAGGTGGGATCTTGGCCTGAACCAGAAGAGAGTGGCGTGGTTCGTTCTGCCCAAGCTGGAAAGCGGGGAAGTCCGCCTTGCAGTTGGCGATGAGCTGAGATTGCGCTATACGGGAGAGATGCACAAGGGCTGGGAAGGTGTTGGCCATGTGATCAAAGTTCCCAATAGTCCGTTTTTGCGTCCCATAATTCAACTCGTGCTGACATTTATCGCAGATGTCTCGGACGAGATTGGTCTCGAATTGCGTAGGACCGAGGGCGTCCCGCATGACATTACGCAGGGCTTCGCCGCCGATTTCGTGTGGAAGTCTACCAGTTTCGACAGAATGCAGCTTGCCATGAAGACATTCGCCGTTGATGAGAAGAGCGTTAGCGGTTATATCGTATGTATTTCCTCGAACCCCCTTTACCCGTTTACACAACTAACTTATTGTGTATAGTACCACAAACTCCTAGGCCACGAGCTGGAACCTCAAGTCCTCCGCACCCAAATGCCCAAGCGTTTCTCCGCCCCTGGTTTGCCGGAGCTCAATCACTCGCAGATGTATGCCGTCAAGAGTGTCCTCCAGAAACCCATCAGCTTGATCCAGGGTCCTCCGGGCACTGGTAAAACCGTGACATCTGCTTCGATTGTTTATCACCTTGCAAAGATGAACCCAGGCCAAGTTCTCGTCTGTGCACCTTCAAACGTCGCTGTTGATCAGCTTACAGAGAAGATCCACGCAACGGGGCTCAAGGTTGTCCGCCTTACCGCTAAGTCGCGTGAGGCGCTCGATTCATCGGTCGCGTTTTTGACGCTGCATCATCAAGTTGCGAACAATACGACGCACGTCGAACTCCAAAAGCTTATTCAACTCAAGAACGAACAGGGAGAACTGAGTTCCAACGATGAGAGGAAATATAAGAGTCTTATCAGACAGTGTGAGAAAGAGATTTTGTTAGCGGCGGATGTCATTTGTTGCACCTGTGTTGGTGCAGGGGATCCGAGGCTCAGTAAACTGAAATTCAAGACAGTCTTGATCGACGAAGCGACGCAGGCTGCTGAACCTGGTAAGCTTTTACCGTCCCTAACAAATATCTGCCCTCTTAATCTTTCTTGCAGAGTGCATGATACCACTCGTTCTCGGCTGCAAGCAAGTTGTGCTTGTCGGAGATCATCAACAACTCGGTCCAGTTATCATGAACAAGAAGGCCGCCCGGGCTGGCCTCACCCAGTCGTTGTTTGAGCGTTTGGTCGTACTTGGCAACCGTCCAATCCGCCTGCAAGTGCAGTATCGCATGCATCCCTGCCTATCCGAATTCCCATCGAATATGTTCTATGAGGGCACTCTGCAGAACGGTGTCACTGCGCCAGAGCGGCTTCGTAAAAACGTTGACTTCCCGTGGCCCGTCCCTGACACACCGATGTTTTTCTATCAGAATTTGGGTCAGGAGGAAATATCCAGCAGTGGGACATCCTTCCTGAATAGGTGTGTCCCCTTTCTTTCTCGTGTCTTCTTTCCATGAACTCGCATTTCAGAACCGAAGCCTCAAATGTCGAGAAAATTGTCACGAAATTCTTCAAGTCGGGTGTCGTACCTGGCCAGATTGGCGTTGTGACACCATATGAAGGACAGCGCTCTTACATCGTCAACTATATGCAGTACAATGGTTCGTTGAAGAAGGACCTCTACAAGGAAATTGAGGTGGCTTCCGTGGATGCGTTCCAAGGTCGCGAGAAAGACTACATCATCCTCAGCTGTGTCAGGAGCAACGAACACCAGGGCATTGGATTTTTGAACGATCCTCGGCGTTTGAATGTCGCTCTCACTCGCGCAAAATATGGTGTCGTCATTCTCGGTAATCCGAAAGTGCTCAGCAAGGTAGGCTATATTCCGTATCACCCGCGTATAAAACTTTGTTGACGTGGACACGTCAGCACCCGCTTTGGCACTACCTGCTAACGCACTACAAAGAGAAAACTTGCCTCGTAGAGGGACCGCTGAACAATCTTCAACCTAGCATGATTCAGTTTTCCAAGCCCCGTCGCACCCTCGCTAAAGCCATCGATCAGTACCGCCGACATGACACTAGCGCACGCGAGTTTCTCGGAAATTCAACGAGCTCGGGCACGCCATCACGCTTCGACGCATCTTTCTATCGGACACACGATCCCCTCAATTATATCCCGTCTGACGTTCAGTCACTCCGCTCGCAGGCAACATATTCATCGGGCTTGCCCGTCTTCAACACAAACAGCCCATTCAATGCTGGTGGTGTCAGCAAGCGTATTGCGTATGGGTCTTACGCACCATCCATCGTGTCGCAAGGCGGAGCTGGCGACACCAATAGTGTGATCGGCGGCGGATCCGAGCGCGTCGGCTACTCACAGAGCGACAGGTTACGTCGCCGTGGCAGCTTTGGTAGCGTTGCTGGAGCGAGCGAGGTCGGCAGCATACTGAGTAGCGGGTTCGACTATAAGAGCCAAGACGAAGCTGTCGACATGGACGACATGAAGAGTCAGTATGCAGCGACACAGAGCGGGGTCACGGCCTTCTAGATGCGAACATGCGCACGCCCAAGCGACAGAGCATATATGCTGGAACTGGAATCACCAGGGGCAACTCTTAAGGAATGCCCATGGGTTTCCATCGGGGCCTCGTGCTCTTTTCAGAGCAAAGCTCTTAGGGCGTCGCACCTTTGCACCGGGAAGGCCGCTGGGAGACCGTCATTATCCTCGGTTTGCCCTCGTTAGCATAGGAAGACACCTACGATCGGCGGACGTGTTGGCACATTCTCTCAACCGTCTGTGTCACGCACCATCGATCGTTCAATTTGCAGTTTTCGCGTTTGTTTCCCGTAGTTTGTAGAAGTCGCTGGGTTTTTTAGCTGGCATTTCGATCATGAAACCATTATGCATTAAGTATGTGGGCATGGGATATATGTATTAATGGATTTACATGCTGAGATGCGATAAATGACCAACTTCTTTTAATGTGATGATGTGAGAGGGAGTACATTAATTAAGACGCCCGAAATCTACCACACTCATGGTTTCGTCAA
Source organism: Lactifluus hygrophoroides (assembly GCA_003314055.1). Lineage (NCBI taxonomy): Eukaryota > Fungi > Basidiomycota > Agaricomycetes > Russulales > Russulaceae > Lactifluus > Lactifluus hygrophoroides. Next base: position 8,755 of record QLPC01011717.1, on the reverse strand, counting down.
TGATCCCACAGCCTAGACAATGATCGCCGTCATAGATAACGGCGATCTGGCCCTGGGCGACGGCTTTGTGCGGCTCATCAAATGTTATTTGCACAGAGGTGCCAGTCCAGCGCTGGCGCACCGTAACGGGGACAGTGGGCATCCGATAGCGGATCTGTACTTCTGCACGAAAGCCTTCGCGCAAAAATGCAGCGGATGGAGGCACATCGTTCCAGATCCACAAGAATTTCTTCGAGACGATAGACGAAGTGAACATCGCTGGATGACTGTCAAAAAATAAGTAAAAATAAAAGACGTTATTGTCAGAGGATCTGACGAGACGAGTGCAAAGTGAGGGGGACGGATACTGACTGTGCGGGCGCGACGTAGATCGCATTTTTTTGATGGTCTTTGGCGACCACGAACAGTTTCTCGGGTTGGCCTGGTAATTTGGCGCCCTGGCCAATGGTAAAGGTCCACATCCCATTGTGCTGACCTATCTCAAAGTTCGTATCGACCTCGAGGATGGGTCCTGGTCGAGGTGTCACGTAATCCCCTGCAAGCATGTTGCCCCAATTCATCGGGCTCGTTTTTTAGACATCTCGTCAGAGTTGGGGTTCGGGGACACGTACGGAGGAAGTTGTTGAAGTGCCGCCGCTCGCCCACGAAGCACAGGCCCATGCTCTCTTCGCGCGAGGCATTGTGCAAACCTGCAGCACTTGCGATCTCACGGACTTGGACCTTCGAGATGTCAGCGAGCGGAAAGAGCGCCTTGTCAAGTCTAGGTTCTGAGATAGATGAAAGATAGTAAGTCTGGTCTTTAGATCTGTCACTCGCGCGCATGAGTTGTGGGCGGTGAGTTTGTGGGTGATGCTCTTTGCGTGCGTAATGGCCTAGAAGGCGACAGTCGAACGAAGGACTATGTAGATGGGGTAGAGGACTGACCAGTCGCGAGAAAGTCGGTGCCTTCTGGTAAGTTATCAAATAACGCGCCAAACTTTATCTCGCTGGAGAAAATGGTGTGAGCAACACGTCGTGTGGACCAGAGCGAGGGCGTACCCATTACACCAGACATCGGGATTTGGCGTATTACCGTTCTCCCACATCGCGACTGCAGGCTCGAATACTCTGGTCCAGTACTCTCTTGATAAATCGATCTAGACATGCTTTATGGTGTCAAAGGCGACGGAGCAGTTCTAATGGAATTTACATACCATTCGACAAGGAATGTGAAGCTTTCTGCATACACGTTGGACGTCTTCCCAGTCCTTCTCCCATTCACAACCGACATCGGTGCCTGATTCATCGCGAGTATCCCAGTTTCGCATGAAGATGGCAGAAAGGTCATAATCCTATGATAATCATGAGCAAGTGTGCGCGGGTCTTTTTTTTTTTCTATTTGGGCGCACCTTCTCAGCAAGTAATTTGGCGGCTACAGACGAGTCAACGCCACCTGACATGGCGACCACAACTGTTATGATAAATGAGTATTTGCGAACCATACGGAGGGGACACGGGTACCTTTGCTCCCATTTTTTGGGATATTTGGTGCAAGACGAGGAAAGGTGGCCCTTGTGAATGAGCGGGCCCACATGAAGATCGGTTCGGGTTTAGTCGGACTGGAATTGTCCGATGCCGATGGTGGTTGGTCGAGTCAGTTCATTGCAATGATTAAATAAACTCGCTTTTCTTTTTCTCCTTTCAAAAGCTCGGTCATGTCCATGTCGTTCGCTACTGTAAAATTCCGTGCACCATCTGCGCCCAAGGCCTCAACGCCTCTCACTTTAACAAGGTCTCGCTCGACAGTGACCACCAGTCCCTCATTTCTCGAGGCAAAGGCCAGAGTGAAGGAACATGCTCGCAACATCAGTCGTTCATCGGCTCACAATGCCGTCGTCTCTCAGACTGTGTACATTTTATTCTCTTCTTACTCTCCTGTCAGTCTATTCAGTATAATTGCAGTCGCCCAGCACCTCCGCCCGCCTTCCAGCAGCTTCCTTCGAAAGCCAATATTCCAAAACCTGCCCCTGTGCTTCCATCTCATCCAGACACTCCTTTGGACCATTCGTTTATCGGCATGTCTGGGGGTGAAATTTTCCACGAGATGATGCTCCGCCATGATGTCAAACATATATTTGGGTATCCCGGTGGAGCGATTCTTCCCGTTTTCGACGCCATCTACAATTCCAAACATTTCGATTTTGTCCTTCCCAGGCATGAACAAGGTGCGGGACATATGGCGGAGGGGTATGCGCGCGTATCTGGCAAACCTGGGGTCATCCTCGTGACCTCGGGCCCTGGCGCTACGAACGTTGTTACTCCGATGCAAGATGCGCTTAGCGATGGCGTTCCTTTGGTCGTATTCTGCGGTCAGGTGGCAACTTCCGCGATAGGTTCCGATGCGTTCCAAGAAGCCGATATTGTCGGGATCTCTCGCAGTTGCACAAAATGGAACGTGATGGTCAAGGACATCGCCGAGCTTCCTCGGAGAATCAACGAGGCGTTTAAGATTGCCACATCCGGACGTCCAGGCCCTGTGCTGGTGGATCTTCCTAAGGATGTGACGGCTGGCATACTGCGCGCTCCTCTGTCGTTCAAGGCGACAACTCCAGGCTTTTCTCTCAACCTCCCAGCAAACCCTCTGCATGTGGCTGTCCGCCCAACTTCCGAACTTGAACTTATCCGCCAGGCCGCGCAGCTCATTAATCAAGCAGAGCGGCCACTCATATATGCCGGAAACGGTGTTCTTGGAAGTCCACTGGGCCCCAAGTTCTTGACACAACTCGCACGCGAAGGCAACATCCCCGTGACGACAACCTTGCAAGGCCTCGGCGTCTTTGATGAGACTGATCCGAAGAGTTTGCACATGATTGGTATGCATGGCTCTGCATACGCAAACCTTGCAATGCAACAGGCGGACGTGATTATTGCGCTTGGCGCACGTTTCGATGATCGTGTCACTGGCAAGGTCTCGCAATTTGCCCCCGCCGCTCGCGCCGCAGCCGCGCAGGGGCGTGGAGGTATTATACACTTCGAGATTCAACCGAAGAATGTGAACAAGGTTGTGGACGCATCTATTCCTATTCTTGGCGATGTTACGGAGAATCTCGCCGCGATGCTACCTCTGGTCAAATTTTCGGAACGAGCCGCGTGGTTCAAGGACATCAGCGAGTGGAAGAAGAAGTACCCATTTGTGTACGAGAAAAGCAATCCCGAGAAAGGCGAGAAGATGAAGCCGCAGGAGGTGATAGAAGAACTTGACAGACAAGCAGCATCGTACAAGGAGGATGTAATCATCACCACTGGTGTTGGACAGCATCAAATGTGGGCTGCGCAGCACTTCCGCTGGCGGTATCCACGTACGATGGTGACTTCTGGCGGGCTTGGTGTATGTACCTACTCGTTTCCATTACATCTCTACTCACTGTGTCGCCTAGACGATGGGCTTTGGCCTCCCTGCAGCGGTTGGCGCGAAAGTCGCTGCGCCGAACAAAATGGTTATCGACATTGATGGCGATGCTTCATTCAGCATGACTGCCATGGAGCTTGCCACTGCTTCGCAGTACAATATCGGTGTCAAAGTGATGGTCTTAAATAACGAGTTCCAAGGCATGGTGGTTCAATGGCAGGGTCCGTACCAACCATAGTGCCCAAATATTCACGTTTAACCGAATACCGGCAGACCTATTCTATAATCATCGGTACTCGCACACGCGTATGGTCAACCCCGATTTCGTCTTGCTTGCAAAAGCAATGGGGGTGCACGCCATCCGTGTGAGCAGCGCAGACGAACTACCAGAGAAAATGAAGGAGTTCTTAGAGTACGACGGGAACAAGCCTATACTGCTGGAATGCATTGTTGAGCCGAATGAGCACGTGTTCCCAATGGTACGCACTCCTCGACTCTTACTCGCCAGTAATTTCAATTCAATTCTGGTACAGGTTCCTGCAGGCAAGGCGTTGCATGAACAAATCCTGCACCCCGTATTTAGGGACAAGAAACAAAACACAAAAGCATAACGACCAGTATTTCATATCGGTTACCCATTTCGCCATATTTTCTGGCTGACCTATTTTTCTGACGACGTACTTACGCCTTTCACACATACACCTATTAGTCTATCTCGTTTAACTGATATTTTTTTCTCATACCTAGTAGCTGGCTGTGTACTTTTATTGAGACCCAAAAAAAGGTCAGCACGGTTAAATGATAAAATGGAGGGAGGATTTAGATAATCATTTTCACGCGACGCGTCGTGTTTATTGTTCCCACGCCTCTTTGCATCCGCTTCACCTCATTCATGCCCACTTCAACCCGTAAAAGTTCCATCGGCGCAGCCAGACGCGCTCAACAACGCGCCCATCTACCATTTCGTGCGGATGATCTAGGGCTTGGAAAGAGAACGGGTTTACCTGTTCCCACCATTGAGCACAAGTCTGATGATTTCGAGCCGTTCGACGAGATTCTAAGCCACGCCGATACGCGCGCAGCGTGGCACGGTCAGAATAAACGCCCCGGAAGCAGCAAAAAGCGGAAGAGCATTGCGCCTCTTTACGAGGAAGACGATGGGGGCGAGATGTCTATGGAGCTCGATGACTTTGGTGAGCAACATGCCTCAATTTATGTCGCAATCTCAAACGTTCCCCACTTTCTCCGCAAGGTGGACCTATCAGTACGAACGCAAATGCCTACTTTTCCAATACGCGCCAGCCTTCATCACCTCTGGCTAATCGTGCTGGGTCATCGTCACGCCGTATCGCGCGCGCCTCGGATGTAGACTTTGACGCGGTACCCTCGCCTCGCGCGCGAAAATCGGTTGTCTCCAGCATGCGTCGTTCCTCGATCGGTCACCCCCTTCGCTCCTCCCATGCTCCTCCTCCTGACGCTAGCGATGACGTACCGTTCAGCGACGATGGTGGTGGTGGTGGATTATTCGATGGTGATGCAGATATGGAGGAGCCAGAACCACACAGCAGGCTCTCGGGGCACCTGGAAACGCCACGACGCGCGAGGCTTCCGGATAGTGGGGATGAGAGCTCACCTACTGCGCGATCGAAGGGCAAGCGTAAAGCAACGGGAGGAAATGACGACGATGAGGGAGATGACCAAGTTGAGGAGGAGATTGCACAAGGTCTTGACGATGTTGACATGCAGCAAGACGACGAAGATGAAGAGGTTGCGAATTCCCCGCCGAAGAAGAAAGCAGCAGAAAAGAAGCCGCGGAAGAAGAAAGAATTGCCCGTAGTTCCTTGTAAGAGTTACTTTGCCTATGATGCGTGCTCAGGCTAATTCCTTCGCAGTATCTCCCGACACAACTGGGCTTCGAAGAGGCAAGCGACTACGTTACGAGCCTCTCGAGTGGTGGCGTTGCGAGAAAGTAGTCTACGGGAGACGTGACGCTGGAAAAGTATCTTATGTTCCAGCAATCAAAGAGATCGTGCGCATCCCTAAGGATGCTCCCAAGCCATTGGGTGCCAAACACAAAGGCAAACGCAGCACTGCTCCTCGCAGCAAGACGGAAGAAACAGTAACAGTGGTTAATCCGGAGGAAGGATGGGACGACAAGACGTCCACCAATGGTGTTGTTATTGACTGGTTCACCGGCAATGAGGTATCACGGCGTACGTTGAGCATCTTGGCTATGGTGCGACAGGCTCTCTCAAACTGCGCCCGCAGGTCTCGCCTTTCCAGGTCGTTTGGTGAATCATCGACCTGCGGTCAACAACGATTTTTTCTTCACGAAAGTATTTGGAGATGGAGAGTACATTGCAGCCGGACAACTTCGAATACCTCCTCACAAGTATAAACCCAGTAAGATGACGAAGGATAACACCTATGTGCGTCTGACGACCCCACCTTGTCCCTTGACTGATGCTTAGCTTTCGCAAACAGGTGTTCTACGTGATCGAAGGCGCTGTCACGTTCAAAGTACACGAGTCATCTTATGTCCTTTGCACGGGTGGGATGATCTTGGTACCTCGCGGAAACACGTACTACATCGAGAACATTGCGGACCGCGACGCCAAGTTGTTCTTTGCGCAGGCACGCCGCGTCTCTGCGGAGGAAGAGGTCCCACCAGAGGTGCTACCTGCAACAGATCGCGAAATTACGACGACTCCGCAACAGCGCTCGAATAGCCTCGGCCAAGCACCCGTAACGGCCCGCCTTTCGAGTGAGAGAGCACCCGGGAAGCGTGCAGTGTCTACGCGGGCATGAAGACTTTGTTATCATTCTCCAACTTCTTTGCCGTCAACCTACGCTCACGAAAGTTCCTATGTTTTGCCACGACGATGTCTACGTTCCATACGATGCGTAATTTGTATTTGCGATCAAATGCATGGCTCCTCCATTAGTAAATTATCGTATTTCATTAACTTCAACCCTTGTCAGCCCATTTTCAGAGATGACCCAAAGAGCACTGGAGGGTGAAGGACGTCTTAAACCGAGACAAGACCCTCCCGGACTCGGAGTCGCCCAAAAACGTTTGGTTAGTCGGAGAACCCGGCGTGCTTGCAGCGCCGCCGCACTATCAACGGTTCGGCGACAGATCGCCTGGCAAGGAGTCCTAAATCCCACTTGGCAATTGAGTGTTGAACCTCAACAACGACCCCTCCCTCCCGATGATATCAGAAATAGAAATGACTTTTTTAAGTCCTGTTTTGAAAAGTTCCCCCAATTTCCCCTCTCCATCAAAGGCTGTCCGAGTCGCGAGTCGGAGTTCATCATCGTCCACGAAAATTTTTGTTCAGTCTACCCTGTGACGATTGTTTATATACCTCTCAGGTTTCTGATCGCTCGGTCGTCAACGTCGTTGTGGGTCCTTATTACGGGGATGACACAACCCGACACCAGCGCGCCGCTGCCATCTGTTTCATTGACAGTTACTGCACTTATTCAGGGACCGTTCGTAAGTTACCGCCGTATTGTACGTTACGCTAGACACACACCGGTCAACGCCGCGCCTCCCCCTTTCCAAATAATCAGAGCGCGTTATTGGTGTCGAACAAAATCTGCCGCAGCCACAGTTAATTGATTGATACAGTCACAGACCCAGATGAGCGCCTCCTTTTATCCAATGCCGGCCATCGCCAGGTTTGTTTACATCCTCCACGCGCACTATCACAGCTGCGGTGCTGTTTCGGTGAACATGGACGCCAATAGACAGCAGTGATAACTATACGTCCCATTCCCAACCGTTCTAATATTGTCCATTTTTTAGACATTCTATGTTCAATTCGCGCAGATCAGTGAGGTTATTAAATTACGACTGCAACTTGTACTCGTCGGGTCGAAGCTCGGCTTCAAATATCGCACAATCAATGAGATATAGCAGAACGCTACGGTAATAGCGGATATCAACTAAATTATTCCTGAATCCGGAAGAGAGGGGCATGCAAAAAAAAATTGAAACGAAAGTGTATGATGGAACACAGTTAATGAAGGGAAGCTACGTGAATTAAGGGCGTAATGGTCAGCGTCCAGTCTCGAGCATCGCCACAGTGCGCTGCACCAAGGCCACTGCCAATTACTCCATAGAAGTAAATAATGAATTAGCAAACCAGATGACGGCCAGCAACACAAAGGCCTGAGGTTCACGATTCTTGCCGCTTTCGTAGCCAGCCGGGCTTGTCGTGACTACCATTCTCCCCAGTGGAAGCCTTGATAATAGATGAGCGTCGAAAGTCTTGTTCTATCGGCCTGGCTGTCTTTGGCGACGCAGGGAATAAATATGCTGGCCCTGGGGGAATTTCTGATGGTACATTTGGGAATGCGTCGAAAATGTCGCGATCAAACGACATTTCATCCTTTGATGATGCAGAGATCGGTGTGATTGAGAGAAGCGGGCCGGGTGATTCTGGGATGATTGGCGGGAGCATTGGTGACTGCTCTGGGATCGCGTCATCTGAACACCACATGATGGATCAGCAGTCAGAAATGTGACCTGAACGAGGTAGTTCACCAGGGTCGTCCAACATGGATTTTGTCCTCAGTGCCCTGTTAAGGAGGCGTTCGGCAAAGGAGCTAGCTCTTGAGACACTGCGTCGCGGTGAAAGGCGTAGGGAGCCGCCCGCACTATCGCTTTTTCCGCTCCTGTTGCTGCGACTGGAGAACATGCTGCGTACGCTCATAGTGTCATAGCCATGACCATGGGGAGCTTGTGACATGGAGAGGTCAAAATTAGGTGATGGCGGAGTAGCAACGGGAGCGGAATCATCGGACGACATTTCAGACGACATGCTGAGTCGCTGGCCACGTAAGGCACCACGGAGAGAGAAGTATTTGCGTGGACGTGCAGACTTTGGCGGTGTTGGTGAGACCTCGGATGAATTTAACGCTGCTGGGTGAGCTTGGAAATTCGGTGCAGAAGTAGACCGGATAGGTGACTGTGGAGTGTTGGCGGGGGAAGCTGATGTTGACAAACCAAGGGTCAGTCCGTGGCCCTTTGTTCTCGCTGAAGTCGAAACCGCATGTGGAGACGGGATTCCCTCCTTTGCTGCGGCAGCGGGCGAGACCGCGGGCTCCATTTCTTGCTTAAGCCCCTTCTCCCTCGTGGCAGAGGCAATATCAAAAGTCATATTCTCGTCAGACAGTCTCTGTTCGAGCCACGCAGCCTCTTGAAGCAGAGCAGCTAGATCGCCTGTACTGGGACTTTGAGGAGGGTCAGCCGGCACTGTACCGAGATGCTTGAAGTTCCGTTTCGAGCGTACAACCCCACCATCGGTCCCAGGTTTGAAACTTGACGAACTCGGTCGGGAGGCAGTTATGCTGGACCTT
>QLPC01011714.1:878-11724 GCA_003314055.1 Lactifluus hygrophoroides | reverse complement strand
GTTAATAAGTCCTCTAAATGCGTCCTCGTGTTCAGCGCGCCATTGGAATTTGGTCCCTTTGTTTAATTCTGCTACTAGGCGGTTCAGGGGTTGCGCCTGGGCACTAAAGCCAGCGATGTATTGTCGGTAGAAATTGAGGAATCCTAGGAAGGACCGCACTTCTTTGAGACTGCGCAGTTGCTTCCAGTTCTTGATCCCTTCTACCTTGACAGGGTCCATGGCGACTAGGGAATATCACGGGTGCGGGTAAACCCGCGGTTTTTCAGGCACGGGTTTGACAGGTACGGGTACGGGTCCGGAAATTCCAGACCCGAGTCACACCGTGACCCGTCACCACGGTTTTACGGGTTTTCACAGGTATACCTTTCTTCGCGGAAATTGGCCGGTCCAGTCCGGTCCGGACTCCTGCCTTATTAGGACGCTCAGAAACTTAGACTCTACCGTGGTGATTTCGATCGGACAAAGCCGAAAATTGAAGCGGAGTAAGTTCCACTTTCTTTCTTTTTACTTTTCTTTTCCACTTTCTCACAGCACTGCCGCTGCCGCCACCTTCTACTGCGACACCACAACACGACAGTGACAACGACAACGTGACAAGGACGACGACAAAGCGACGACGCGACACGACAAAGCGACGACAACACAACGCGACGACAACACAACGCGACGACAACACAACGCGACGACAACACAACGCGACGACAACACGGTGATACGACGACGACACAACACGATGACGACACGACGATGCGACGGACGACAACGACGCAGCGACTGCACGACGACGCGACACGGCGATGCGACGACGACAGCGCAACGACTGCGCAACGACGCGACACGACGATGGGACAACAACGACCCAATGACGGCGCAACGACGACACAACGCAACGACGACACGACAATGCGACGACGACGACGCAACACGACAATGCGACGACGACGATGCAACGCAACGATGCGACGACGACGGTGCAACGACAACACGACGCGACGACGACTACGACTATGACTACGACTACAATGACGACTACGACGACAACGCAACGACTGCGCGACGACGATGGCGCAATGACGGCGCAACGACGGCGGCGGCAGGTTTTGTATTTTACTACAGTAGTGTACATCTTTTTTTGTATTCACACAGCAAGATATGATTATATTTTACTGTTTGCACAAATGAGAAAACAAGTAGATAGATAATTATACTGTGATACTGCGGTGTCTAAGCCAAACCCCGGGTTTGACCCGCAACCCGTGTACACCACACTCGTGCGGGTACGGTGTGACGGGTGACGGGTACGGTGTGACAAAAAGTCACCCGAGGGTTACCCGTGATAGGCCCTACTCAACCCTGCACGACCCGGCACGACATTGCACGACACTGCACGACCCTGCACGATGTTGCACGACCGACGCATCACGACTCAACGCTGCATGACGTTGCACGACACTGCACGACGTTGCACGACACTGCACAACATTGCACGACACTGCATGACGTTGCACGACACTGCACGACGTTGTACGACGCTGCACGACCGACGTATCACGACTCGACCCTGCATGACCCTGCACGACATTGCACGACGCTGCATGACTTGGTGCTGCACGACCCGACGACACGACACAATGCAGCACAACCGACGCAACATGACACAATGCAGCAGCGGCAGCACGATCCAGCACGACTCGACACGATATGGCACAGGAGGGGCATCACAGCCACACAATGCGACATGACACGACACGACACAGCATAGTGAAGGGGCTGTCAGAACTTCAGACCCTGTCAGGGGAGTGAGTGGCATGACGCCGTCATGGTTGTGTTGGTGGTATAGGCAGCATAATACAGTGGTAGCAGCAGAACGATGGGTTACAATGCAGTGGCAGCAGCACATGGCCAACTTTGGAATACACCAGAGGATGAAAGAGTAGTTGTAGGAGGTCGTAGCAACAAGACTGAGATCCAGGGAAAGTAGACAAAGCAAGCCCTTAAGCACTTGTGATGTTGACTTCGATGAGAGAACTACTAATTCGGTTTCGCGTTCTGAACGCGTTCTGAACCGGACCGGACGCCAAAGGAACCTGACGCATGGTCCAGTTTCCGGTTCTGCCAAATGGGTGAACTGGACCGATGGACCGGTTTCACGTTCACCGAATTTAGCTAAATAACCGGACCGAACCGGACCGCGGCAACACTATTGACATAGACCCAACACTGTCTGGGTTATGGGTGAACATGAGACTCAGTTAGATCTTTCACAATTCGTGTACGGTACACGTTGGCTACATATCTACAATTGGCTTAACTAGAATGAATTGAAATATGATACACTTGATGCCTGCTGCTTTCAGCTGTAGAACTTGAAGCTTGAAGTCTTTTATTGACACCTTTCCTTCAGTGAGAAAGCCACAATTGGACAACAGAGGAAAGTGGCGAGAAGGACAGGCGAACTTAATCTGAACGTCGTCTCCTTTGAGTCCTTTCCTTCAGTGAGAAAGCCACAATCGTGAAGGGGCGGAATGCAAGAAAGGAAACGACCCGCTGACGACGCCACCGCGTCAAAAAAGGAAATTGAAACGAGAAAGGCCAGCACAAACCAAGAGAGGAAAACGGGCGGGATCAGGGGCGCGACCAACCAGAGCACAGGAATAAAACACAACGTTCCCGTTGTCACTTACCTAGAAATGCAAATCACTGGGTAATGCAAAATGCATTTTCCCCCTCCACTCCCTCTGCGATAACACTGATCTTTGTACGATCTGAAATCTTAATTGCATTGCAGATATACCTCCGGGTGTGTTCCACAGATCCCCATTCAAAAAGGGAAGGGTGGTCTTTATAAAATAGGTGCAAATTTCGATAATTTACACCTCTCTTTATGTACACTTGACTAAACATCACATTTTTTCATATCTGGGGTCTATTTTACATATTATCCTTAATGGACAAAAGTCCGATGGACATTTTGCAGCGTATGAGATTGTGACAAAATTGAAGAATCGCCTGTAACGGAGCATTGACGCAAAAGCGTGGCCCGATGTAACCCGATTCGGGCTTTCGGATTTTGCCTAATATCGATAGTTAGATGACAAAGGCTGCTGAGAGCGAATCATGGCTCTGCTTGGGGCTTGAGATAACCTCAACTTGAAAATTTCTCTCCCTTAACTCGTACCACCATGTCAGCTCCCTCCACCAAGAGCAAAGGCGATCACGAAGACATCCCCTCCATCGACAGTGATGAGCTCCTTCTGGTAAACATCACCATCCGGTGATCCTGTGGTGGCACTCCCATTGGGTTGAGCTGAAATGATTTGAATCGGTAACGTCCCATTTTCATGGTGGTGTAACCCTGGATGGCTGCGGGTATCCCTGCTGCTCCTCGTCCCGTGCTCGTAAAACCCGTCATTCAACGAGGGCTGGTGGTGTGCGGCCTTGCGCAGCAGCAGGGGTTGAGATTATACCGCTCGAACCTGATCAGCGCTCAGACCTGCGTAGGGAAGCCCCTCAGTGTCACACTTACCTTTCCCTCCTTCCCCCTTTCTTGGGGAAGGGGCAGATGCAGGAATTACTGACATTCTACCTTTTCTTAGAAACAACTCGGTTACAACCAGGTACGTTGTGCTTTTGCAAGATGTATATAGAACTAACGTAGTCGCGGCATCATCGAAGACGTTGCATCGCACCTGGCACCAGCTAGAGAACTTCGCCGCGAGTTTTGTCGCTCTGAACTTCATCGGCGGCGTAAGGTCTCTGTGTCCCCATCGTTCAAGTCAAACATTAGTTCACCTTCCCTTAGATCCTACCTCTTTTTGGGCCTGCTTGCTGGCGGACCCGCTGCAGTATGGTAAAGTCTAACAGGGGCATCTTCTATGTAAAGTTGAACGCATTGACCGATACATTCTGCGCAGGTCTTCCTACGTTATAACAATGATTTTCATGTTCATCACCGCTTTCGTCCTCGCCGAAATATGCTCTGCGTTGCCCTTGAGTGGTTCTATCTACATATGGGCCGCTGAAAGTGCGGGACCAAAGTATGCCCGGTTCTTTGGGTTTCTCGTCGCTTGGTGGTCAACCACGGCTTGGATGACATTCACTGCCGGAAACTGTCAAGTACGCGCGATGAGTTCTTCTGTTCAAATATTGTTCTGACGGAGAATTAGGCCACTGCTAACTACATTGTATCACAACTTGCTGTTTGGGACGTGAACTTTCCCGGTGGCATCGGCAACGACAATGTCAAGTGGCGCGCGTTCGTCTGGGCGGTCTCGGAAGCTATGTTATTCCTCTCGATTCTAATAAATTACCTCCCGCCAAAATGGTACAAGCTCGTTTTCCGTTTCGCGATATTCATCATCATGCTCGACTTTTTCCTTTGCCTGATCTGGCTTCCGATCGGGGTGCACAATACCTACGGTCTCCGTTCTGCAAAGGATGCCTTCACCCAACAATGTGCGTTTTGCATATGTTTTGTGAACCGAGGGCGCTCACACACACACAGACAACGGAACTGGAGCCCCTGCGGGATGGAATTGGATTTTGTCATTGTGAGTTGACAACCTATGATTTGGTCATAGCATGCGCCTTATTGTTTCCCAAGTCTTTTCACCGCCGGAACGCTGACCGGCTTTGATGCCTCGGGTCATGTTGCGGAAGAAACCAAGCGCGCGAAGTCAGTTTCATTCCATGGCCAGTCATCATTGCGCTTACCAATTTCGGACCGACAGCGTCGTCGCTGGTCGAGGAATCATCGGCAGCGCGATCGCGACCGGCGTCCTCGGTTTCATCGCGACCATACTTTTCTTGTTCTGCATTCCCGATTTGAACACGTTCTTCGCATTTGACGCTCCACAGCCATTCGTACTACTCTACGCGCTCGCTCTCGGGAAGGGACCTAGTATCTTCATGACCATAATAGCTGCGATCGGTCTCATCATGGTGCGCATCGCTTTGCTGTGCCGCACCGCTGTCTCACGTCCTCACGACTCGATCTCTCGCCCACAGAACACCAGCGTCGCTGTGGTCGCTTCTTCGCGTCTCGTCTTTGCTGTCGCACGCGATGGCGTGTTCCCTCTCTCAGGCTGGATAGGCCGCGTCGACGCGGATGGCCAGCCAAAGAACGCCGTCACGGTGATTTTCGTGTTTGCAGCGACACTGCTCCTTTCCATCCTGCCGAGCCAGGTCGCGTTCACGTCACTCACGTCGGCTGGCGCTGTGCCAACGATCGCCGCATATGGACTCATCGGGCTTCTGCGGTTGACGCTGACCCCGCACTCGTTCAAAGCGTCTCATTTTTACCTCGGACGCTGGGCGCGGCCGATGTACATCGCCACTGTTTTGTTTAACGGGCTCGTCTTTTCCGTGCGTTCTTCTAAACGCCACGGCCTTTCTCCTGTTCGATGTCACTGACAATAGATATGTCTAGGTGATGATCTCGCCGTTCGTCTTCCCTGTGACAGCTGAGACGTTCAACTTTGCCTGCGTCATTTTCGGCGCTGTGACGATCTTCGGGATCCTGACTTGGTATTTCACACCGGCGGACAAATGGCTGCGTCAGGAACAGATCGAGCGGGCAATGCATACTGCAGAGGGTCACCCTGACGTCACAGAGACGTCTATCGTTCCGGAGCGGTCGGGATAAACAATGAATATGGAATGGTGCAAGTTCTGGCTCGTCTCAGTTTGACGTAGTTCTTTTCTTGTTCTCACTTGCGCCCGGGGCGTTTCTTTTATTTTTCTGAATTAGGCCCTCCATAGGGCTTACGTGTTTACGTATAAGTTTTTGTCCAGTTTATCCAAGTTGGTATGTGAGGTTAGGAGATTAGAATGCTTCGAATCCTAATGCCCCTTGACACGCGCCTTCCACGTCCTCTATCTGTCGATATCGTCAGCTATGCGAAATATCACTATGAAGCAGGAAAGACAGACCTCTTTCGGGGCGTTAGCACTAAGAACGACTGGGTATTCTGCGCCAACGAGGACCTCGTCTTCGATGCGCAAGCCGAGGCCATGGAAATGTTTTGGGAATTGCGGATCAGCAGGAACATATACGCCTACGGGCAGCGGCAGCATGAGAACGAGGGAAGGATCAGGAAATGCTGAGCAAGCATACCGGGCTCGATGGTGATCACCATCCCTTCCTTCAGTCTTGCGAAAAGTGAATGAAAAAAAGGGGTTAAACCCAGAGAGTTGTCTATGCTCAGCATAACTCACGGCGCTTTTCTTTCCATGGTCTCCGACTCGTGTAGATCTATGTTGACCGTTTTAACAAACCAACCCGAGCGTGGAAGCAGGTTGGTTCACTTACCAATCCCAATCGGATGTGTCAGGTAATGAGGATACAAAACGCGCTCCAAGACTGGTCCCGCGCACGGCAGACCGATTTTATCGAGTTCTGCGCGTAGGAGATCGACAGAGCGGCGGTGGAGCGTGTCGAGTGAGTGTCCGCGCGTGACGGCGCACTCTTTTATGAGCGCTTTTTGAGTGGCGAGTAGGGCCGCGTAGAGCTCGCGCTGTGGCGGGGTGAACGTGCCGTTCACAGGAAAAGTGCGGGCTATATCAAGTGGAAAGAAAGCGAAGATTGAGAGTCCGTCATGTGATAGTAAGGGAGGGAGAGAGACGAGACGGACAGATGTCGGAAGCGTAGCCACTGCGGCGAGCGAGCGAGCGAGCGAGTGGTGGGGATCAGGTGGCACAAGTCGAATAGAAGGAGACACACTTGTATTCCCCACCTGCGTCTATGAGAACCAGCTCCCCATCGCGGAGGAGATGGTCATTCCGAGTGTAGTGTATGATTAACGCGTTCTCACTGGAAATGGAATGTCCTATATAAGAACCGACACCGCTGCAGTGATAACGGAAGTAACCTACCCGGACGCGACAACAGGGACATACGCGGGTCGTTGCGCACCGCTCCGAGCACATATATATTCAAAGTGTGCGTGGAGGTCGGCCTCAGATAGTCCAGGCTGAGCAAGGCGCATCGTCTTTTCGAGGCACGTATCAAGCAAACGAACCAAAACATCAAAAAAAGGCCCAACTTGACACAGAGAAAAGGGAAAGACTGCTCACCTTGGCATGTGCCCGTGCACTGATATCCGCAGATGTCTTCATGACGTCTTGCTCACATTTGCTCTTCACACTGCGCAGCGCGCCGACGAACGGCGCAAGTGGTGTGCGCTTGGATGGGCCAATATTATCGAGGTAGGCCTCGGGATCCGATTTCGCTGCGCGCGGCGGTCGCGCGAGGTACCGCAAGAGTCCCTTTGCTGAGGCGCGGCGGTGATGCGCGGGCACATCGACGTACACGTGCTCCGCGCGCGCGGAGAGAGCTCGCAGATCGTCGGCAAAGTTCTCTAGTGGGCGCGCTTCATCGGCTCCAAATACGCTGATGACATCCTCGAAGCGTGTCGATGCGCCGTCCCATTTTTCTTTCGATGCATCTTTACCCGTGCTATAGAGGAGCATGCGAAAGCCCCGCGGCGAGCCATTCTTTTCTACACCACACGCCACATATGTAAGGGCGAGGGTCAAATGGATTGGGGAGAAACGACGGACCAAGAATGAGTGCTGAATCTGGCTCTTCGAATCCAGTCAGGTACCAAAAGTTCGAAGATTGCCGAAACTTGTAGCTTCAAGGAGTGGGCATTCGGCATACCGGAGATGGAAGGGCTTAAAAAGATGCGGTACTCACAAGATAGCTTCAGGTTCACCAGTAAGTTTTTGTCTATGGATTGGGATAATTGGGGCTCACCTGCGCTCATATACTTGATTTGCCCTGCCACGCATACTACTAGGCTTCCGTGCGGAAGGTTCTGAACGAGTTGCTTTCTCCTGCGTTCATATTCCGATGCAGGTATTCCTGGAGTGACCTCTCCTTGTTTGACTGCGCATACATTTCGCATTGGTCATGTGGAGAGAATATGCCAGCGAACCCGATGCTTAACTCACCAAGGTGGGGATGAGATTTCAAAGTTGGCTGACCAAAGACAGACGGCTTTGCGACAAGATGATGGGGGTGTACTTGAGTAGCATATGTTCGTGGTGGTCGATGTTGTAAAGAGCAAGCGACCGAGTACCGCACGAGACTGGACGAACGCGAACGCAGAAACATAGAATTGGAATTTGGCCACGGTCCGGTACAGTTCGTACAGTTTGTTTAGGGTTGCAAAAACGTCATCAAAAAAGCAGGGGTAACCTGTGTACCTGTACTATAACTTAACTGAACTATGTCTCCCGGTCATGACACACTATGTGAAAATACAAAGATTACAAAAGTAACGGGTCCACTACATAACCTCATAGCTGCCGCCACGTCTACGAGAATCGCCTTTCATAACGGAGAAATGTCGCATCAACGCACGTGCCGTATTACGGAGCGGAAACTTGCCCCCACTACCGGTGCGCTTCACAGTTGGGTAACTGCGCTTTATGGAGGGTGGCGACTCTGTCTTCTCTGTCTTCGAAGGCGGTGGCATTGATGCAGGACGCTCGGGGGCCTTGGATAATCGGCGAGAACTCCTCTTTTGCTGCTCGACTGCTGGAGGAGGCGCGTTCGTGATGAGGTGAGACGGTAGGAATTCCTCAAAGGTTATGCCGCGGTAGCGTTGTCCATGTCGCTCTGGTTGTTCCGAGCGAGTGCGAGAGCGATCACGGGGTGTCGATGCACGTGTGGATGGGGGTGACCCTCTGCCCTCGTTTGGTGGGGCTAACGGGGCGGCAGTTGGTTGGTGGTGGGTCCTGTTACTTGATGGATGACTGGATGTGGAATCGCTCACTATGATACAGAAGAGATGTTAGTCGTTATGGAGCTGCGGAAAAGTGCACAGCATTTGGCGTACTTTCGCCGACTCGGAGCGTCAAGGGATCAATCACTACTTCGCTAGGGATAGAATGTCACGGTGTCGGCAAACCAAAATTCCCGCCGTGAGGAAGATTGTTCTTCAAGGCCTGAACCTGGGGAAGAAAGAAGAGGGGATCGCATCCACGAGCATCTCCCTGATATAAACTGAGCCCAGCGGGCGCTTCTCTCACTGTCAGCTCATCACGAGGCACTAACTTAGTTCCCTTATTCCCAAGTCTCCCACAGCCTGCCTGATCTATTTTCCCTTTCTCGCCAGATCGTGGGACCCCGAATATTCCGTTGAAACACTCCCCAAAGGCTATATCTCGGAAACGACGTCCCTCTTTCGGATTTCATTCGCATTCTTTCAACACTTTTACCAAGTGGCAACTTACTGAAGCATGTATAGCTAATAACTACGAGACACAGGTTCGGAGCTCCACTAACGATGAGGGATGACCCATGTTGTGTACAGTAAGTTATTATATTATGAAACCGATCAGACCATATGCTACAGTTACCGAAGCGGCGGAGCATGCGTAAACCGCCAGGCATGGAAAGGACAATCTGCTCTCAAACTCAATTCTTCATTCTGGCACGCTGCTCACTGCGGGCATCATCGGAACATATTGGGCCCCGGTATTTGGCACTTTGGGGATCCTCCCTCTGGCGCTTGCCATCTGTCTAAAGGCCACAGCCCGCTTAGCCGCGATCCTTTCCCCGTCTCTCTCAAATGGGCTCTTATCAGCACACTCTGTAGATCAATTGATGGCCGATATGACCGTGAGCCCATTAAAAGCCGCCAGGAGCCCCCCTATCAATCTGGACCTTTAACCTGCAGCCACAAATTGTGCGCTGACATCCCCAAATATGCCGTAGACCGACTACACGATGACAAGTGACAGTTGAGCTAATATAACAAGTGCCTACAGTAGACTCAGATTAACGCATACGTTTTGCGCGATCACCGACTCTCGGAGCCGGAGCCACCGCCACCCAACGCCAGCGCCTCCAATCCGCTCTCCCACTCCTCTCTACACCTCCGCTCCCTCTCAACGACCTCCTCAAGCTCCCCAACCCTCCCCCTAGCGACTCTCAAAGCCTCCTCAAGCACCTTCACACGCGCCTCGGCCCTCTCCGCGCGCTCCCTCTCCTCCCTCACAGCCCTCTCCGCCCCAACCCTCGCATCCACCTCCCTCCTCCTCTCTTCCTCCCGCACACTCGCAGACGCCCGTTCAGCCTCGGCGCGCGCCCGCGCAGCAGCGTGCATGTCGCGTGCGAGCGTCGTGCGCGTTTGTTCGAGCGTGCGGATGTATGCGGCATCTTGAGCGCGCAGGCGCTCCAACTCGGCGACTTGTCGTGCGGTGTCGAGCACTTTGTCGTAGGACGAGGTCGATGACGATGTTGTTGTGGGCGGCGCCGCGCGAGGTTTGAGGCGGGCGCGGAGTGCTGCGGGGTCGAGTGCGATATCCTTGTCCGCGTCTAGTGCTAGCGCTTCCCTCGCCTAATCAAGCAACGTTAGGGGTTCACTGTGTGGTTGTTCGTGTGCTTTTGAATAACGTACTTTGCCGGCATCGGATGTGATCCCCCTTAGTACGAATGGCCGGTGTTGCTGGCGTATCACGACGGTTGCGTCCATTTCTTTACGTTGTTGCAATGATGGAGTATGCCCTCGCTTGACTTGGAGGATAGAAAAGAGCAGGTTGCCGGAGGGCTGCGGGTACCAGGCTTTGCTTTTACATGTTCTATAATGCTAGGGGGTGTGGTAGGGCAAGGGCTAGGGCTACGCTCGTGTGTGCGTACGAAGAGGGAGGGCACGCAGATAAATTACTATGTACACGAGGCTTCTTTGCGATCAATTCTGGCCCATTTTGAGAGTCATGGTGCACACGCTGCTCGCCGATCATTCTCGTAGCATCACGTTGGCAAAAGGACTGTATCGATCCACTTTACGCCCGCACGGTTGAGATGGCCAAAAAAAATCATTCCTGTCAAGTAGAC
>QLPC01011697.1:0-22752 GCA_003314055.1 Lactifluus hygrophoroides | reverse complement strand
TGCTCGCGTATCCAGCTTCTGCGGCAAACTACGGTTGACGTCAAGTGCGTCTGCCTTCTGTCCCCTCCCGCTGAGGATCTCACACGTGCATTTTTATAACTGTAGGAGTGATGGTACATTCGACGGGGCAACATCTGAGATGTTCCGTACGAGGAGCATCGGAGAGGGTTCGCTCTACCGAATGGTAAATGTCCTTTTTCCCCCCTTGACCAGTTTCAACTTCGTCTTGCGGTTTCCGTTTTCCATTTCCGCGGACGTTACGGCGTATCTCTTCTTTCTCCAGAAAACGAATATGCGTTGCTGATTTCTTTAATTCGATCGCAAATATTCAGGGCGACGGTTCAAACTGGCTCTCATTCGCTGGCGAAATCAACGTAAATTCGAATGTAACCATCGGGGGGTTCAGAGCTGCAGGACTTTGGGTCAAAGTTCGTCTTCCTCATTCCATTTTTTTAATGATGCCGACCGACGGTCATAACTCCCCCCTTAGGACTGCATTGTCTTCTCGATTGCGCCACCAGACTCTATCAAGGGTCCACTTGGTGATTTGCGCATTGTCATTCCCATCCGGCTGGTAACGGACCCGTGGAGTCCAGGCGCTGTGGTCTCAGACACGTTCGTCTCGCGGGCGAGTCCAACGCCATCTGAGGTATACACGAGCTCATCCGACGGCGACGTAGAAAGTCAGGTAGAGACGTCACGGTATGGGTGCGACTCTTACTTAGAACAGGAAGACATAGAAAACTAGACGAAGAGACTTTTGTTCAGCAATGTTTGTAGAACACGCGTTTCTCCTTCAAGATCACTCGCACATATATTACACTTTGAATATGTACGATATTGCAGCAAAAAATTATTTATTCACACACGCACTCTTATCGCCGTCTACCTAATACCGAGGGGATTGGCGTTTTGTGGGACTGGTATGACCATCCCTGCTAAACTTACTGATGATGTTAGCAACCACTCGAGAGGTTACGTAACGTCAGTCATTGGTGAACTTCCACGAACCGGGGAAAGTCCAAAGCCGATTCACCATCACAAAAAAGAACTCACTGGCATGTTGCATGTGGCAATAGCCCGATAAGCCCGGTCAACTTCGTCACGCATTGTCTTTTTGAGCGCAACAAAAAAGAACCAAAAGCGGGGCTGAGCCCAACGTAACGCCGAAAATGAAAATGAGTCAAGCCGGCGCTCTACAATACAGCCTGGCTGAGAGGCGCAAACGGCTACAATAGGGTAGGGTACTTTTTTTTTTTTGCCCCGTATGTTCCGACGCCCCATGTGGCCCATGTGGGGGGAAGGTCCCATAAGGTTTTAGAGGCGCCCAGATACACACACATGACTTGGAACTTTACTGATTATGCATTTCATCGATATCGAGAGTGGAAATCGATACGTACGCCCCATATATGTATGCTTCTTTATTGCGCTCGAGTGTTGTTGTAGTTAATAGGAGTGGTGCTAGCTTTTTTTGCCCTCGTAACTAGAGTCTTGCCTGGGTATAGTGTGTGTAGAAGTAGATGGTCATCTGACGGGCGTTGACGGCGGTGGTCATAGACAGTCGAGCAAAAGGTGCCTGGGGAGGCATCTGACTTGTCAGATGCTGGGACAGTGCATGCGTCGCATTCACAGCTCTCGTTTTTTTTTGCTCATGACGACGGAAGAACATCCACACGGATGAAAGAAGCCGTCTTGCACATCAAGGAGCAATCGTTCTCCCGAATAGATCTGAAAATGAGAAAAGAAAAAAAAGAAGGTAAAGTCCTGAGACAGTAACTTCCATGTGCCGAAGTCGACGGAGGAAGCTGCGGAAACGTAGACTCGGACTTCGGAACACTAAGCATTGTTTGAACCCCCCCCACATCAAAATAGAGTAGCTTCGCCCATGGTGCCCGACCCAAATGTAGAGTTGGGGAGGCGGGGAAAGCAGGGACTCGGATCTATTGATTTAAAGCTTCTTCTGGTCCTTTAGGTGGAGAGCATACGGTACACATACCGTAAAGCATGCACGAGATCGTATGACGCCGCTCCTGTGCCGAGGGGAAACGAAACCGTTCGGTGGTAATACCGTAGTATGTCATATCAGTCTACAGAAGAAAAAGGAGAAGCAGTTGGCGAAGCGGGGAGTCATCTATTTGGTTGTCGCTGCATGAATGAATAGGCATGCGGACTACGACGAAGTCTGGCGTAGCTCGTCATGTGATTAAGTTTTATGTAGTGAGGTTAGGGTTCGCTCTATCGCCTGGCACACGAAACCCGCGCATTTGATCGCTCTCGACAATACAAAGCGCGCGAGGACAGCGGATATCGACGCGGAGGCTGGTAATTGTTGTTGTGCGTCATAGTTAATACTCCTCTTCTCGTTTGGCCAATCACACACTCGCTGCGTCGCAGCCCCATCGTAGATCGCTGCTCAGTTGATGTCTACCCCGACCCCTTCGCAGGACTTAGTTGCAGCATCCTTAACCTCCTCGATCTCCTCGCTAGTGTTTCTGCAGCTCTCTTCGAGGGTATTCACGTTCGTTCTCAACCAGGCCTTGGTGCGCCTCGCCACTCCGCAGACCTTCGGAACAGCAACGGTGCAATTTGAGTTACTGCTCTCAACGACCCTCTTCCTGTCGCGCGAAGGTGTACGGACCGCCCTACTGCGCCAACAGAAAAGCGCGACGCCAGACCTCGTGCGCAACGTATCCCTTCTCCCGGCTTATGCTGGAGTACCGATTTCCGTTGCTCTTGCTATCTTATATGTTATCACCAGCGCCTCCGCCGTTCGGTCCCAGCCTTATTTCCATCTCAGCGTTTCGATATACGCACTCGCCGCTGCCATCGAGCTCGCGGCCGAACCGCTCTACATCCGTGCGCAGAATGAATTGCGAGTAGACGTACGCGTACGGGCGGAAGGCTCTGCCGTGTTCTCCAAGACCCTCGTCACGTTTTTGGTCTTGGCATTTGCGTCGCCCCAATGGGCGCTTCTGGCGTTTGCTGCTGGGCAAGCTGCTTATGCACTCGCCACCTTTGCGGTGTTCTGGAACTTTTGTGGGAGATCGACACGTTACGTTTTACGTAGCGTAGCACGCGACGATCATGGCCAGTGAGTAATACACAGGCGCTGATCTTTGATAAATTTTGATCCCCTTGATAGCAAGAAGGATATTTACTTTGATGGGGAGCTGTTACAACTCTCCGGTGCTATGACTGCTCAATCAGTTGTGAAACATTTCCTAACGGAAGGAGACAAGTTGCTCGTGTCCCGTCTTAGTCCGCTGGCAGACCAAGGTGGCTACGCTATTGCATCCAATTATGGTGCGTTACAGTGATAGGTTATCTGGTGTTCCTAACTCCCCGTTATACAGGTTCTCTCGTCGCGCGAATTGTATTCCAGCCTATAGAGGAGTCCTCTCGCATCTTCTTCGCAAAGTCTTTATCTATCCCGTCATCACCTGAGGAGAAAGATAAGGACGTTTTGAAGACCGCTGTCCAGTTACTCTCGACAATATCACTACTATTTACCCACTTCCTATTCCTCCTGATGACTTTTGGCCCACCGTATCTACCACTGGCCACAGCACTCGTTCTGCCACCGCGGTATCGCCAGACGTCTGCACCTAGCATTCTGAGCGCGTATCGCTTTTATCTCCCTGCCATGGCATATAATGGCGTCCTAGAGGCATTCTTTGCATCCGTTTGCACCCCAGCGGATTTACAAGCTCAGAGTCGCATGATGGCTGGCGCGTCCATGTCCTTAGTAGTGACCGCCATCGGTGGATCGCGACTACTCGGCATGGGCGATACGGCGCTTGTATGGGCCAATACTGTGAGCATGACAGTGCGAGCGTTATACGCTTGGCGCTTCGTACGGAGATACTGTGCAGCCAGGGGTCAACCTACGATGATACGTTGGAAGGACTTGTTACCGCCAATGGGCGTTGTGACTGCGTTCGTTGCTGCCGGGATCTGCACAAGGTGGAGCGCTGCCGCTTATGCTGGCGTCAAGTTGTCGGTTTTTGCACAGAAGGGTCATGTTTGTGTGGGGGGTATTTGTCTCGTCGGGTGCCTTCTCGCCTGGTGCGTGCTCCATCCTGTCTTATTTCTGGCCAATTTTGACGACGCTATAGCTATGTCTTTGAGCGTCGCCGGTTCGCGAGTACAGTAGCTGTCTTGCGGAGGGGATAGTGGCTCTGATCTGAACCTGCACTTATAGCTCTCCTTTAACTTTTGTATTGGAGCGTCTTGGATGAATATTCAGTGGGCGCTGTATCAAGCATCCGATAGCACCCCTTTGTGAGAGATATGCAGCCATCGTTAGGGCCAAGAAACTATTGTGGAACCCCACGGAGATCTCGCAAGCACCGAATAGCTCTGACTTTTTTTTTCGGTCTCATCCGTGTTTTGGAAAATTGTCGTTCACGAGGTTGCAGTCTAAGCCCTTTGCTAAGTTATCATAGTCAGATGGTGCTTATTTGATATTTGTTGATCGCCCCCGACATACGTCCGCAAGGTTGTCGCTCCGTTGACAGCGGGCGGCTTGCAATACAAAGCTCCTCGTGGTCTATATTGGGGATATCCATAGTACGCCATTGCATCACCTTTTTTGCCAGACAACGTCGTATCTCTTTTCCACTTGTGCAGAAACCCGCGGCGGGCGTTCATTCTTAATCACATGTTCAGCATGTGGGTTGTCTCTCATAGATGTAACTACCATTTGACAGATGCCAATAGGGTAAGTTAGACCACATGCCCTTCAGGGTCTAACAATTTATTTTCTTTGACCGATACAACACAACACCATCCTTAAGGTAAGCGCCAGTGAGGGACAGGGGCTTTTCCACAACTATTGCAGTACTGATGAACTGTGCCGCATTATGCGTAAGCAACTACAGTATGCCTGAGACAGGTAAGGGTACTGTATATACGGCCCTTTTTGGCGTTTGGTCTGACGCCGTTTCCGCCGTCCTTGCTGTTCACTCTCCAGCTGTTCTCACTCTTGGTCTATAGGTCTGCTCTGCGAGACTGCGTCGAGGGATGCGAGTCGAGTAGTACTTTCCCCACGCTCTTCTTCCAGGTTAGTCTGCTGATCTTTGGCCGTAGTCCTTCCCAGTCACTAAACTCTTTTGGCCTCCAGCACCTGCTGCCTTCCTTACGCTTTCAATTTGGGTGACCCCGAAATGAACCTCTGGCTAAAACATGTGACCTAAACCCTAGGGTTGGCGCTTACATAATAAAGGGGTGTAGGCTAGTCGGGCCGAGACCAATAAAGGTGTCACATGCACTGCCCATATTCAAACAAATAGCAGGCGCTAATGATATTAGTCTCAGTGCGATCCTCAAGGTTTGTTGTGGGGGACGCATCCATGTTTGGCTCGATTGGGCGTCAAATGGGTGGTGTATACGTGTATACGATACAAAGACAAGCCGGGAATGTGCCAATGTGAATGCGGGTGGACGGGCACAAAGATGTCACGTGCACTTGACATCATTACACAGAGTCACAGTCCATTCATCGGATTTCAGCTCAGCTCGGGGTTGCCTCCTTATCTTCCCTTCGTCATCACTCATCAGTCGTCTTCGTATGTGCTATGACCGCACTCACTCTTTTCGTCTACGTGGTCCGACTAGACAGTTTTGTCTGTGTCGACATCGAAAGCTCGAAGCCAGTGTCCCTGCTAAAGGAAGCAATTCATTTAGAGAATCGGAATTGCCTAAAGGATATCTATGCCCTTGAACTTACCCTTTGGAAGGTGCGTTATTTCTACTGATTAGTTCTGTCATCACAGGTGACACCACTTTAGCCTACAGAGGATATCCCTCTCAAGCCATATGAAACTCTTGCTGAGCGCGTTGGAAATCAGTTTCCGGGACAGGAAATGTCACAAATTGCTGAAGAGTTGGATCCAGCTGATTCAGTTGCGGAAGTATGGCCCGAGCCACCTGACCCCAAACACCTGCACATTATTGTGGAGCTTCCTTCTGGTGAGCTGACAATATCTTCATCATTTATTACAACCTCTTAATCATGACGCGTTGGTTTTCGCAGTACACAGCCCGACTTTGGTTGGTGAGCGCTTCATACGTCTCTTCGCCGTAGCTCGGGTATCTGAGGAACATGCTGTCTGAAGGTGAAATGGAAGCGACTCCTGACGACAACGTTTTACACAAATATGTGGATCTTTTCGTCAAAGTGAAGGAGTGGGGAAAGTTCGGATACCACGATTTAGAAAGTAACGAAATGCAAGAGACGAGCGATGTCCCAAACTTCGTTACAAATTTTAAGCAAATGTTGGACAGAAAGCCACTTTTAAATCCGGTGCGCTGTTTGCTGACTTGTCCGCCTACGTTCTGTTTTGATGGGCCAGTGTAGGCGGATGCTATACAACTCGGCATTTCCAAACCATATTTTGAAACCGCGGAAGATGAATCTCGTGACGAACAAACGCGCTTTGCCGGGCTATCGGAGGTGCTGCACACCGTCAATACAGCCCATTTCGATTCGGAAGACTTTTGGCCGCAAGAACATGTCCATGGTAAACGTCTCTTAAAGCAACGTGCCATGGACTTGATTTTCTTCGACCATCTCTATTTTACTCCGAAAAATAAAGCGGCCAAGGTTGGGCAGTAAGTGCTCAGTCGCTTGCTCCTTTCAATTGCGATTTAGCATGGTCTCGGCAGTGACATTGGCTTTCCTCTCCACGTGGTTATGAAACGTGACAATCATCCAGAATTATGCAAGTACCGCCCTCGTAACGATCTTCATATCTCAATATCCTCTCTTCCTCGACTGCTTGTGGAAGTTAATTCTGAGGCAGAGTCTAAATGGCCCATAGACCTTGTCCGGATGCTTTTGGCGGGAGCTTTTATCGTTCGTTTCGCAAACAAAGCCGTGAGAGAGTTCCACGAGAAGGATTTTGTTCTCTGCGCTATCTACATTTGGAGCAATGGCAGCGCAACTCGATATGCTCTATTTCAGCGGTCGAACGACAACCGGGTATGTTGTATTTTTGTTATAACCAGGCTCGCAGGCTTAGCTGTCGTAGGTTTATTACAACTATGAGACGATTTGGTTGAATAACTCGGCTGATCGCGTCAAATTTGTACGCCAATTGTACAACCTTTTTTGCGCAGAATTGGAAGAAGATCAACAAACGAAAAACGCAGTTGACGATCTCGAACGTGCGATTGAGAGTCGCAATGTGAACACCTGGTACACGAAAGACGTGTCCGAAAACAAAAATTCGACAGAGCGTCCGATCACAAGTAGCGATGGTAACAGTGCAGGCGGAGGGGGCGGAAGTGGCCACGTACAGCTTAGGGCACATGGCTTTGAGGTCAAACCGGAAGTCATCAAGGACGCTGATGGTATCGCATGG
The DNA here is from genome assembly GCA_003314055.1 of Lactifluus hygrophoroides. Taxonomy (NCBI): domain Eukaryota; kingdom Fungi; phylum Basidiomycota; class Agaricomycetes; order Russulales; family Russulaceae; genus Lactifluus; species Lactifluus hygrophoroides. The sequence continues at coordinate 15,385 of QLPC01011697.1, read as the reverse complement.
GAACCAGTTTTCAAGGTCCAACTGTTTCCTACTTGTTATTTGCCATGCTGATGCTCGAACCCAGATGCCGGATCATATTGTCACTGTGTATCGCCCTCCAGACCCGAACGAGGAATTCATCGCGAAAAAAGTTCGGAAGGGATCGAACGAGCTTGACATTCTCCGACTTGTTGATACCTTCAAACCGAAGTCCTGCCATATTATCCCGTTGGTCGATTCCTTGGACGGGTGGGCGATTCTACCCAAAATGGACACCGTCAAGAGTTACGTTTGTACCGGTTCTATGAAGTTTGGAAGCAAGGTCGTTCAAGTCTGCTCGGGCCTCATCGAGGGCCTTGGGTATCTTCACCAGCAACGAATCGCCCACCGGGATGTGAAAATCGACAACCTTGTTGTCGACAGGAACTTTTGCTTGAAAATCATCGACTTCGAGATGGCGATGCGAGTAAAGGACGAGAACGAGGAGGTCGACGATCAATGTGGAACGGAGGGTTGGATGGCACCCGAGGTCGCGAAGAAGTCAAGACACAGTCCAATCAAAGCGGACCGATGGGCCTGTGGGCGCGTTATTCGGGTTCTGCTTGACACGTTCAGGAAAGGAGAAGGGGACAAATCCCTGAGCGCATTTGCGAGGAGTCTGTGCGATTACGATCCCGAGCAGCGGCCATCGTTGCAGTCGTTTAGTTATATGGCTCGACCGTTTTCAGTCGTTGGAGATGTACAGGCCGCCTACAGGAGAAAGGTTTCACGACCTCGGCAAGAATCAATGGAAGTCGACGGAGAAAGCAAGAGTCCCCCGAATGGGAAGAAGCAGAAACTCGATTGCGTTGGTTTGGGCGTCAGTGGAGATGCCAGAGCTTTATGACTTGCGGAGAATGGCCATGGCCGAGGTGCACTGACATTTTCTTGGTACTTGTGACGATAGAGTATCTGCACATGACTTTTTCTTTCAGTATTACATGTAAAAACCCGTGATGCCACTCGCGGTCAAGGCTCTGGTCCCGCGCTTTCCACCAGCCTTTCCGCCGAAGTCTGGCCGAGGCGGACCTCTGGTCATCCATGACTGGCCATCCACAATCATGTGTCATGCATCCATCTGCGGCCAACTGGTTGTAGACCCCACGGGCTGCACCCGTGCAAGCATTGACATGGAACAGGTCGAGGAGCCCTGCCTCGTCAATCTGCGCATATTGTAAGATACGAGATGCGCCTGCCAGTGAGTGAGTTCGTGACGGATATGATCCGTCCCTCGAGAGAAAGAGAGGGGGAAAGGGACGGAGCCCGTTCGCTCCGTTTAACACTTAGTCGTCGCCGTCATCGTCACCATAAATCATGGGTGAGAACAATCGGAGACTCTAGCTCCCTGAGATTGTCTTAGGTATCTACAAGGTATTAACTAGGTAATAACCACTGGCGATCAAGCTCAAAAGACTCGTTCCTGCTAAGTTGCTGTGCAGCGACGAGGTGGCGACCTGTCGAAGTCGAGCGCCGGGATCGGCGTAGGGTACTCCGAAATGCCTCAGGCTGGTTTCGCATGCAGTCGCGGGACTGGCCTTACAACATGATTCCAATAGACGACGACGACGACAAATTGAAATTCCTCCCATATCATGCACAAACGCGTGCGCCGCGCTTTGATCCCGAGTCGTCAGCTAGCGCGTTCGAGTTCTCTAAGAGAGAGAAAGACTTATGTGCTATGTCCCAGTGGGTGGCCTCTATCCGATAAAAAAAATTAAAACAAACAAATCTTGTGGGATTCGTGGCGCACACTCTCCAGCTGTTCTCACTCTTGGTTTAGGTCTGCTTTGCGAGACTGCGTCGAAAGACGCGAGTCGGCGAGTAGTACTTTCCCCACGCTCTCCTTCCGGGTTAGTCTGCTGATCATTGAGTTCCGCTGAGCACAACACCACACACCACATAGTGGAGTGGAGAATGGGGGTAGATGCATGACGTCAGCTGGAAGAAAACCAACTGGTTCAGTGGGATGACGTCATCGGTGGCATCTCCACATATTTCAGGCCGTCCCAGCTGCGACATGAATAGATCGAACTTAGCAAATTATGGCTTCTACCACTATTCCGAAGGCTCACCCTACATCTACTACCGACAAGGTACGTTAGTGAATGTTTCCTTGTCGTCGAATCTAACGCGTACATTATTTCAGCAATCTGGCCTGCCTCCCACAGCGCGAGCGGACCCGCCGCCGCCGATTAACATGCCAGCGCCTAACCCCGCTCGCTCTCATACGATACCCCAGCAAGGTACGGAATACAAAGACTTTAAAGGACTGTCTGGACTGATCTGCGGGACAGCTGCTACAGAGCCAAATGATGGGACAAGGGTTATGGACCAGGCTCAGCAAACTGGCCGAGTTCCATGGAAGGACCGGGTCATCGGTGAGTTGAGCCGGTTACCACGCCAATGTCGTTCTTACTGATTTCTTCAGCTTATGCAAAGGTTCGCAACATATAAACTTAGATCCGAGTAGATATTAAATTCCCTTTAATCCATTACGTGCTTGTAGAAAACCCGCGGAATGGTGAGTAGAATTTATCCATGGACATTACTAGCTGGGCTTACTGTTGGGATTTCAGGTTCTCGGTAAAGTATGTTTCGCAACACCTTGATGGGAGCATGGGTGTTAATTTCCTAATGCCCTTATTCATCAGCCAACGCTCAAAGAACATGGGGAGCAAATCTTGACGGGCGAAGCTAGTGCATGGGAGCCGACCCGGAAGGCTTGAGCGTCCATGTGCTCTGGAAATATGGCAGTCGAGACGGATGTAGGAAGGTGCAGAGTCTGCCACGTACTGTAATTGTAATCGTATCCATCTCTGGAACTGAGTTTATGAGCCTAAATTGAGATCTCCGCGGAAAGATTGACTTGGGTATTTTAAGAGAAGGTGTAATTGGGCCACGTGAATTTAGACTTTATGTGAGTGAGTCAAATTTCAGTGACGGTCCTGGACAAGCCAAATACTGAACTGTAACCGTAAGTTAAGCAAAAACGCGCTCGTTGCCATGCGACAGCTGGCGAGCCCGCGGTAGCTTACTATGGTTGAGAAAAGTAATTACCTTTGCGTTCAAAACCCCATTGTACGGCCTCCAGTGAAAGGGTCCTTCCTTAATAGTTCATCATCAGCCGGCCGGATGAAATCATAAAGGGTGCACCCGGAACACATGGGCATGGCCACGCACCACCTTTGCATCTCTACCACGACCTAATAGATGACTGTCCTCTCCCGACTACAGCAGGGTGATCACTTTGCTTTTGAAGATTATTGCGGACGCACTCCAGATGCTATCAATCCCGTAGTAGCCAGCGCCGACTTCGTCCTCCAGGTAGGTGCAACAGGACGTGATCTAGTGAGTCATTCTTCAATAATATTAGAATATAGACCTCGTCCAAATCAATGAGGACGGTGTGGCTGCGGCAGCGCAATATGTGAGTGTTTTTTACTCTCTGGCGAGTGTCTCAGCGACTCATTCAGCTAATCTCAATTCAAAGATCGGAAACCGTCTCGTCAAGGATGGCTATACCCCTCGTACCTGGCACACCCACCCCCTCCATCTCTGCCCACCGGAACCCTACGACCCTGCCCACCCTGGCACCCGCGCAACCCTCGATTGGATCTTCCTGATCTCTGCCCTCAATTTCAACTTTTGGTCACACCTCGACGGCTCGGACGACTGTTTTGGTGTCGAATGGCGCGAAGGATGGGACAGCGAGCGCCGCATGGTGCATACCGGATACTGGAGCCTTGTTGCTGCCTTGGACAGAGGTAAGTTTGCTCATCTTTGCCTCGGGTTGCCGTGATATAATGTACCCTCGAAAATTTTAGCGCTGGAAGAGGGTACTCCTTTCACGGACCCCGCGTTCTACGCATCCGAGGAGCGCTGCCCCGATACCCTTATACAACACATCTTCCGCGGCGCACCTCAGGCGAGGGAAGGTATCCCGCTTTTGCCGGAGCGTATCGCAATCATGCGCGAGGTTGGGGCAATCCTTTGTGCTGTAAGCGTCGAATTTCGTCATCCGGACAACTTCTCAATGAAGCATGATTCAGGAATTCGGCGGATCATTCCAAGGGTTCATCGAAGCTTTCCAGCGTCGCTACAACTATGACGGAACGGCATTACAGCTCGCGCAAATGGTGACCGACACCTTCCCGTCATTTCGCGACGAGCACTGGTTTGAGGGACGCCGAGGTCTGTAATTGCTGTATCCTCCCCCCCTTCTAATGTCTTATCCAAAACTCATGAACCTGCCCCTGGCCCACGCCCACGCCCTTGCGTATTTTAACTTTACAGTCTTCTTCTGGAAGCGTGCCCAAATCCTGACTGCGGAAACGTGGGCCGCATTCTCTCCACCGTCGGAGGCCGAGCCACACCCTCTTTTCCCGCGGGGCATCGGACAGCTCACCATGTTCGCGGACTACCGCGTACCGCAGGTGCTACACCACCTGCGACTGCTCACGTACGCTCCCACGCTCGTCTGCGCGCTTAAAGCGCACGAAGAATTCTCGAGCGGCGCACGCGAAGAGATCGCGATCCGCGCTGCGTCGATCATTGCTGTTGAGCGTGTCGCCGCGGCTTTGCGCGCCGATGGGCGGGCGGGTGCCGTGAGCAGCGTGCTGATCGACTTTTTCCTTTGGGACCTTGCAAAGAGTCTCGAAGTTGGGGAGGATCGAATCGAGGGTATCAAAACGCAGCCGATGCTGCCTGCGCACCGGACGCGTAGTATATGGTACTGAAAAAAGAGAGGGCTGGGGAATGAATACCAAAGTATGATACCGTGAGTGACAGATGAATAATGTGTTGCGAGTAGTAGATGGTCTGTAGATTAGACGAATATAGATAAGCGCTCAGGGAGAGACCCTTGTCACTCATTTCGCTTTGAATGGTCTTTCTCCTCTCACTTGGCCAGGTGGTGACTGATGGCTTCGAAATCACGATAGTACCGATGATCAGACTAACATATGATCATACCGTACCAAGTTACTTCAATTGGATCCTTTGCAGCATGTGGACGATCCGCTATGCCCTCTCTGGAGGTCTAGTCTTTTCCTTGTTCTTACTAGTTTATATTTACTAACCTTTGAGTCGCAGCCTACTCATACGATAGCTCCAATAGTACCATCGGGCGTATTGAACATTTGTAGCCACGCCCTCAATTCTGGTACTTTTCCTGTGTACGTGGAAACTGAGATGAGCGTAGGCAGACTTGTACTTACTGGATTATGGACTATTATAGTACGTTTTTATGCTCATCGCCTGTAGGGAGGTACTGTAATCGGATTCAGCACATCGGCCGACGTGGCAGTGTAGTGCGGAGTGCCTCCAGGTCAAGTTGAACCTCTTTGCATTCGTAGAAATCCGTCTTCTGACGAACGGAGCTGGGGGTTGCGCTCAGGCTGCTGGTGAGTCGATCTCAAGTCACGTCATTTGTCGAGAGTTTTATCCTCCCCACCCCACGATTCTTCAATAGCCTAACACCCCCAGCCGCTTTCGGCTGCCTTGCTGGGTTAAGAGCATTCGCTTGGATTTATCGGAGTCGATGGGATCCGGAATGATTGAAGATACTCGATGCACTCTACTAGCCATAGTTTTACTAATAGTATTAGATAGGCCAAGTACTACTATAAATCAAGAAAAATAGACTATCGCACCGAAGCAATAGAGTCCCACATACAGTACAGCTTGACAATGTTAGTGCAGTGAGTAACTGCCGGTACCCGTAATCACAAAATAGATATCACAAATCCATAGGACATTCTGAACCGTTCGTAGTACATAGTCCCACACTCAATATAATCATTTTATTCTCCTTCGGCACCACATTCAAGTAGAAATTGTGCAATTTCGTGGTGCTCGTTCCCAGTAGCATGCTGGAATGGCGTCAGGCCCTCGCGATTATCTCGCATGTTCACGTCTGCCCCGTAGCCAACTAGTATCCGAATGACGTCGAGGTGGCCTGACTGCGCCGCCAGACATAGTGCAGTGGCAGTGGCAGAATTGAATTCTGCGTTCGCATCAGCTCCATGGTCCAGGAGGAGCTTCACCAGTCGAGGATGTCCATAAGCGGATGCCTTGAGCAATGGCGTCCAGTCATCACGTGGGATGTTCACATCGGCATTATGCTCCAGGAGCACTTGAGCAGCTTCCAGTTCCCCTTCCTCTGCAGCTAGATGCAATACGGTGTATCGGAAACGAGTCTGCGCATCGACCTCTGCCCCGTGCTGTAGGAGCAGCCGCATACACTCGACTTGTTTGCCGCGGAATGCCCCGTGTAACGGCGTCCGGTTGTCGTTACCACACTTGGCATTTACATCCTCTGCGTGTGTAACGATAAGATCCTTTGCGAGCCCAGAGAAACCGCATAACACTGCATAGTACAAACGAGTCGAATCAGGTGGCAATGGGTGTTCATCGAGGTCGTCAATGGTTCTTTGGCCCCCTTTGTCCCTATCGTGTATCCAGATCCACACTGCGAAATGTGACTTCTTCGGGTCGAAAAGACGTTCCATGGCATCACCGATTCTCGTTACAACATTCTCGAACTTGGCATGATCAACCCAGTATTGTGCAGCATAAAACGCAAGGGGAAACTTCTCAAGCGTTTTTTTGTCCGTTTTGTCGTCCAACTGCAATAAGACAGTCAAGCAAGCTTGTGCGAGAAGAGTATGGGCGGGCTCCAGCGGAATATGATAGTGAGAAACGTTTCCAACATTCGAGGTGGCGAGGCGATCAGATGTCAAGAATTCCTTGACAGAAAAATGTGAAAATTGAACAAATTTCGAATCATTGACGTCGACGATGGTGATTAAACTTGCACACGCAGATAGAAGAGCGTCTTCGGGATCTTCCGGGCGCCAACCCTCCACGAGGTTGGGCGCCACATTCGAGTCGAATTGGATCGCAAATATTTCAGCGAGTTCTTCGACACCAAGAGGACGGATGGCTGCAATCAAGCACTGGAATAGTCGATGTGCGTGCTGCCATTCCTCTTCAGGAATACACTGCAATGTACGCGCGTATGTTTCGTCGAGAGTAATCGGCAGTTCATTCAATGCCTTGCGAATACTCGCAGGAATACGCCGGCGCAGAGTGTCGAGTTGGCAAAATACCCATCGAAACCTGAGTGAGATGGTCGATAACAATCATGGGTGCTGCGGTGTTGCAATGCAGGTGACTCACATTCCATCAGCACGTTCCGAGAGCGTACTAATAACAAGTTCTTTGTCCTCAGCTCTCCAACGTCGCATTGCCTTGTCCTTGTGAACGAAAGAGGAGACATAGTTGGTGATGTCCTCTCTTTGCCCATCTTCTTCATGTAGGGATACGCGTCTGGATCCGGTTACAAGGAGGTTAAGAGTAGCTTGTATGTCGTGCTCGGGGCGGCTCGTGACGCATATGAATAGATTTGAATATTTTGGCTCAACAATATCCTCCAAAAACTCCAGGAGCTTCTCGCGAGGGGATGGCGTTCCAGTATTATCTGGACATTCATCTATCGCATCCACGATAATATATAGTGGGACTTGTCCCGGTTGTTCCACCATGTTTCTCAGGCATTGTCCAAGCGCGGCCTCACTGGGTTGTTCTGAGCCATCACGACATGTGGCATATAATCGAGAGAGCAGAGTCCAGCAACGGTCAGAGCCGTCAGAGAGCTGGATGAGAAGAGATGAGATGAGGCCCCGGAGATCGCGCTTCGCGAGATCCTTGAAGTCGAAGTAATAGTATGCGATCAACGCAGATCTGGCTCTTTGTGTCCGTTTAATGTCCTCGATGATGGCAGAACTGATAAATAGTATGAGTTTCTAATCATTGAAATGGTGAAAGGACCCACCAAAGAATGCTTTTTCCCGAGCCCGCTGAGAAGTCAAGATTAGTTATCAGTCACAGTGATGCAGGGCCAAATAGGCGCACGATTGCCACGGATCCATAACAAGGAGCCGTTCATCTTCCATTCTTCGAATCGTCTGCTTTGAATAAACCACATGGCGGACCCATCGTGATGAATATCACATGCGATATTATGATTTATAGAAGGGTTTGGAGGAGCGAGCCATGTTCGAAGATTCTCGCGTGATTGGTTCCCTGTGGACGTGTTTCAGATTCGGCGGTTGATATTTCCAGCGCAAGGGGTTAACATACGCTTTAGCTCGGCTGTTGCTGTTTTTAATGCACGGGAAGAAAACCAGTAAGTACTTGCACGAAAAGGTGAGAAAAGCTAGCGCACCATCTATTATTATCTCCACTTTATCGTTAACACTGTGTGCGACTTCTAAATTTCTTGCTACCACCATTCCACTCTCTTCTCGAGTGAGCGTGTCCAGTCGCTGTAACCCATCCTGAACTTCTGTCTTTCCGAGCCCTAAAAGGCTCTTCATGTACTTCTCTAGACGATAAATAATTAGATGGGAAGTATATATTAAATGAATCGGCTCACTGATTCGCTTCTGTGCCATCTCGTTAGTCGAGAGCGCAAGAATAATAAGTACTTGTGCCATAATCTTCCCGAATAACTCCGTCATTTCGGTTGTTAGCGGGATGCCGTTGTAGATGCCGAGACGTTGGAGGAAGAATCGAATACGCTCGAAAAGGCCCACGAGCGTATCGTGGCTTGCGACGACATCCTTTGCCGTCTGAGGACAATAAATGTTACGCATATGTGCGCCAAAGAACTTGAGAAGGAACCTACGGTGAGGAGAAAACTGATGCCGGTAAAGATCATTTTTGTTGGAGAGAAAGGCTGGGAAGCAGGCGTCAGGACATGACACGGAAAGAGCGAATCCCATATGACATACAATTAACGTAAGTCCCTCCCCAAGAGTGGCCGAACACGCGAAGAGTATATTGACAGTGGGGTCAAGCCATGTCATCAATTTGTCATCGCCTTTGCGGAATTCTTCGAAATCGTGAGCTTGCTTCCGAAATATGTCCAGGACTGCTTGAGGAGAGTCGCATCCGTCGAACTGAGCAGCGAATGGATGGGTATGTAGATCTTTCTTGGTCAGCTTTTTGTACTCCTTCGTTGCAGCCTCAAGTATTGAGTTGAAATTGCAATTCGAAGGATGGATAGCTTGTTTGCTTGTCGAAGCCATCTGGATGGGTGTTGGGAGTCGCAGTGGAACAAATTTGTGTGTAGAGATATGGATATTGGGTTCAGGGTAATTTCGTGCCAATAACTAAGCTTGATATAGAGCATGTTAGCCGCTCTGGCGCTGCCTTGCGTGCGCGTGAGAACCCATTGACATGTTGCGCTGGATCGCAGGTTCGCACAGGCATTAAGGCATTTGTTGCGGTGCTGTACAACCAGCTTGACTGTACGTTTCTGGATCTCCCTTATTGATCTCGTCCATTTTTGCCTCTTGGCCGTATACATACCTGATACTACGACATGGATATTATTCACTCTTAGAAGGAGCATGACGGCTAGTCTTAGCTATGATCTCTCAGAGCAGTCTATATGTAGCATAGTACGAGGACTGAATAAACAGACTTAAAAAAAAAACCAGCTTGACTTGACATAATACCCACTGAAACCTCATCAGGGTATCTTGTTAGGACATTTGGGTACTCCAAGAGAATCCCGCTGTGAGCTTTTAGTGATTATTACGTGGGATTGGATGGAAAGGCCGGTCACAGCCTGGCAAGATTTCACAATCCACTGGCCCGGGCAAGCTTCAAATTAACTGCCGGGCCATAGGGTGTATGTGTGGATACATCATGTCCTCACGACCAGACCTGCAAGCCTGCAGAAGCAACAGTAACCGGCTTTTTCCACTTAACGATTACTTAATTTGTAAGACGAGGTTTTCCAGACGAGGTTTCCCACGACCAGGACGGTCACGGCTTAAAAAAGGCGATAAGCAGGCTGTGACATGACTAGCATCGGACATCCTCCAACTGGCCTATCCTACTGCTTCGCCTTTCTTTTATACTGTTGACCACCCTTTCTCTCCTCATCCATATCGGTGAGCCTCTCCGGATGCACACGGAAAGCAGCTGGCCCATTCTGGGGAGCCTTGCGGGCACATTGGAGGACCCATGAAACGCGTCTGTGGTGCCAACTTCGTCAAAGACCCCATGAAGATCAACTTTCGCCTTCGCCTCTCTAGAGAGTAATACACCATAGCAGTGCCAGTGCCCTGATTTCGCGGGTGCATTGAGGACCTCATTGACTGGGTCATCAGATCGGAGACTTTTGCCGTTATTTCTGTTTGCGTATGCTCTTCTCTGAATTTCAGAAACTAAAATTCCAAGCACTCTCACTCCGGCTTAAATGGGAGAGTCGAGTCACTACTCAAGGTGAAGGAGATCATTCGGGGGAGATAATGATGACGGTGCTCTACAGTTAAGCGCCCAAGCTCTGTCATTGAGGCGTCTGAGTCGATCTGAGGCCGTTTCTGGTCGTTTTCCCATTCAATGTGGCCCCACTGACCATGATCGACGAGAATGGTTCATGGGTGTGTGTTCTCACCTCAGTGTCAGGTAAATGAGATATACAATGCGATGAATATTTCGCTGCCATGAAATTGACTCTATCTAGGACTTGATCAGGCCATTAATGTAGGCAGAGAAGAGTCGCGCTCGACGTTCGATGTCCGGATTTTACGCTGAGCATCGAGCATCGGGTTGCACTGCAGTGCATGATACTGCTATATAGTCACGGGTGCAGAAGCATGCCTAGGCCTTAGCTTTCTCCCAAATATATCAGTTATTCTTCAATATGTTGAGACGGACCGGAGTACCGGGGTCACAGACACCGGACACGCGGACGTTAGATCCGGGTGGCACGTACTAGCCACGATTAGATAACAATGTAAATAGCGTACTATACTGATTAATCACAGTCTTTCTACCTCACCTAGGCTATGTACAATACGATCTTTGCTCTCTTACCTTACAACTAGCCTGGATACCATTGTTACACTCTTCTGGATATGCCACACTCGTTTACAGTATTTAAGGACTCGTTTTTACGCCTTATCACTTCAGTTTCGACCATCTAAACTGAAGTGAGTATCTCTATTATATCATATTACTATACTTAGCTGATGCGTACATAAGCGCTTATCGCTATCTATTAGGTGAATATGATTATAGTTTTGACCATCTAAACTGAACGCTTATTGCTATCTATTAGCGTGATCTCATCTTATCTCATCACACGCGCTGCTGTTTTATCAGGTTATGGGCCCTGGCCTTTAATCATTATCCAAAGAAGATCTATCACACACAAGCTCCCTTTTTTTGCAAATTCACGCTTTTTTATCTCCCTAAAAGGCGAGCCTCTGTTCATCTTATCTTGACCTTACTTCCCCAGTCCTTTGGAGCCGGTGGATCGGTGCAGGCTGGGTCCCCTAATCGGGACTTCCCACGAGCCGTGTGAGAGAGCGTCGTGACGCAGAAGCACGTGCAAGTTTCCTCTTTGGTTCCCGCGTGACTAGTTACCAAACCCAGGGAAACATACCGTCCTCTCGGTAAGGGACAGGCACGAGCCGGATGCGGCCTTACAGCCATGAATAGGAAACCGGGTTACACGCCCCGGGGACTTTTTGTATACCGAACGGTTGGCTCCAACTCCTTCAGTGGAGCGGCGTTTTTGGGTCTAGAACAAGGCGGGGGTAGTCATTCCCCTGAGCGCTTGGGCTCATTACAACTGCGGTATACGGTAGATTAGTTCATCGCGCGCGGAACCGAGAGACTGGATCTATTGATTCAGGGTGTACAGTCCGATGCACCAAAGGTCGATCGTGATCTTTGACCCTGGGTCTGACCCGCTCCTCTTACCCAGAATATAATCGTCGCTTAACCTGAAATGGCCCTGCAAATTAGTATTCCGCCGCAAGTTGCCCCTGAGGTACTTGACGGTGCGAACTGGCCAGTGTGGTCCTCACGCATGCAAGCAGTACTTCGTATGAATGGACTTTGTAATCATATTACCAGCGATCCTCCGGATCCTCGCACTCCCGATTGGGCAGCTGCTGAGGAAATGTTGCTGGGGATGCTGGAACTATACACTCAGAAAGATGTCTGGACCGCGGTCGCAGATGATACGAAGTTCCCCACATGCAAAGCGAAGTGGACCGAATTGAAGCGCGTCTACGGAGGCGTCGGAAGCATGTCCGCATTCAATGTCTGGATCGCTGTTACGATACCGTTTTGGACTTACTTTTTCTTTCTCTGACTGTGCACCCTCCCTATCACCTGACCTATGACGTACTCCACTTATCGCACAGCCTTCCCCCATCATCATGACCTCATCTGACTCCAATGACCTCATCCAACCCCACTACGCTCCGATGACCTCACTTGTACTTGTAGCTATATAAACCTGTAGTAGACCACCTTGTACTGCAGATTAGTCCTTCTCAATAAATAGGACTTGTAACTCGAACTCCTTTACTGGGTGCCCACATTCCAGTCCCTCCCTCTTACCTTGTGAACCACCTGAACTCTTGCTCTTAACCTGAGCACCGAACGATACCTTGCCTCTGTCAACCACAGAAGTACAAGTCGTACAGAAGGGAACGTCCTACCCTAACATAAGGACTAATCTCCACTCTGGCAGAAGCAAGTAGCAGTCGTATCAAAGGAAAAGGAAGACAACGACTACCTAGTGTACCAGGACAATTCGACGTACCCGACGGACCGCAGTACCCCGAAGATTTCTTCAACGTACAAAGAAGAACTAAGAACGACCTTGACCCAACCTTTGGAGGACCAAACGTCTTTTGGAGACAAGACAACCAAGGCTGGGGATATTGGATTTTCCCACCAGGACGAAAAGCCCTACCTGTTGAATATTCAGACCACAAGTGGTACCCACTCTACTTCATCAACGGATCATTGTGTACTTCCGAACGATTGGTATACACCAGAGAACACGAACAAGAATTGGAACTAGGGCATATCTCAGAAGGAGAAGAACTCACTTCAGACACAACTGAAGAAGTGGAACCCATTGCAGTAGACGCACCCGAAGAAATCGCTGAATACCACGATCCACTCCCCGAAGCAATCCAGATCCCATTACCCCCCGACATCGTCATCGAACAAACCCCAGCAGGAACCCAAACCCCCCAACAGAACATCGACACAGTCATGGCACAAGTAGTAGCCCAAGGAATACAGAACCTAGCTGCACAGAATCAAGCACAAGCACAGGCAGTAGTGGCAGCAGCAGCAGCCCAACTACAACAACAACAACAGGTCCAACAACAACACCAGCAACAAGTACAACAACAACAGCAGCAACAGCAACAAGGAGGACAAGGCAATCAAAACCCTGCCCCCTTCCGAACAGGACCACTCATTGGAGCAGCTCCCACCACCTTTGATGGAAACCGCAAAGATTCCCTCGCATTTATCAGGGAAGTCAGACTACTTTTCACCTTGAACACGGGAAACTACATAGCCAGCACGCCCCTCCAACGAGTTCTGTATGTACTCACATACATGAAAGGAAAGGCAGTCGAAGCCTTCACCCAAGAAATCTACAATTGGATTGACACCCTCACCGCACCAGATGACCCAATAACCGGACATGTCCAAAGACCTGTCGACGATAACGCCTGGTGGACAGAATTCCTCCAGAAGTTCGCCCTTGCATTCACCGACACGGGAGCAAGGCAATTCGCCGCCGAGAAACTCCACGAACTCCACATGGAATCAGGGAAACTGGACGAATACATATCAAAGTTCAAAACCCTAGCTCACGATGCCGGATACGGCCTAAACGAACAAGGAACCCTAGATCTATTCATAAACAGACTCCCATGGTCCATGGTGCAACATGTCGTCACTATGGATGCTCCAACCGATTGGAACACGTGGATGACGGCAATCCAAAATCAAAACAACGTGTGGCATCACCTTAGGGCGTTACGCCCCGAGTGGAAGAAGAAGTGGTCCCCAAAAGGGAAAACCTTCCAAGGAAAAACAGAGAATCAATGGCGTCAAGGCCTGGGTGTTACGAGGGAAACGCACCCCACCTCAGAGAAGACCCGCCTCATGAATTGAACCAAGAGCCTCGGGCATACCGGCCCAACACATGACTTCTCCCACGAACACGTGACGTAACCCACGTGAGACCCCCGAAGGAAAGTTCCCACGATCACGTGCCCAACCACGTGACGAGGCCTAGACCATGACTAATGACAATGACCAAGATCGGAGACAACTCCGACATGACACACGACAAATGACATAATGACATAATGATGACTGATACGTTAGTAAGGCGGCTGACTGATAGCTTACTGATAGCTTACTCATGGATGACCAATCGTGACTAAGACCGCTTACTATACGATATCATACGATGACTAAAGTACGGTAGGAACCAGTATATAAGATGTACCACAAAGGTAGATAGGACTCCATTTGAGTCATCTTGCAGAACTGGACAACTTGCCTGTCTTACCATTAGGAGGATCCGCTCCTTCCATTGAGCTAAGACGGCGACGACCACGACAACAACCACGACGACATCCTCCCCATGAAGGTCCCCTACTTAACCCTTCTCTCATGACATCCGACCCCATCCCTGCCACGTAGACCAGTGTTACAAGATGATAGGGCCGTCCACCCTAACACTGGGACTACAAGGACGCCAACAAGGAAATCAAAGATGTCCCAATAACCAAGTAATCCCTATGGATGTCGACAGGATCAATGCCGCTCTAACAGACGAAGAAAAGGAATGACGATTCAAAGCAGGAGAATGCTTCAGATGCACAAAGAAGGGACACGTCTCACAAAACTGCCCCACCAAACCAAAGAAACCATACACCAAACTGGCAACTATCAGAAACACCCAGATCGAAGAAACGGAAGAAGAAGAAAAGGAGGATACCCAGAGTAACGAGGAAACGGTTGTCTCTGGACCCTCAGAGCTTATCGGTATGATCAATAATATGACGAACGAGGAAAAGGAAGAGTTTTTGGCACAAGCCTTTGCTCAAGGGGGTTTTTAGGAAGCTCAAACCTTACGGCCTGGGTGCGAGCGCTTCGAGTAAATGCTGTATTTGTATCGAAACGAAATTCAATGAAAGTACCAACTTCCCTACAATCAGCATGCTCGATGGCCGAAGAAGAAACCCTCCTAGATTCAGGAGCAACTGCAAATTTTATGGACCATCGAACGGTCAAAAGACTCGGATTCAAACCACTTTGCCTTCCCCTCCCCAAACCAGTCAAGAACATAGACGGAACCAAAAATCGATCTGGTCTCATCAAATATTTTATGGACCTACACGTGACCGTGGGAACAAAGACGCATATCGAGACCTTCTATATCACCGACCTAGGAAACGACCGACATATCCTGGGATACCCTTGGTTCCACGACTTCAACCCAAAAATCGACTGG
>QLPC01011679.1:0-20274 GCA_003314055.1 Lactifluus hygrophoroides | reverse complement strand
TTGTTCCTCAGGTTATCAGGCTTACATGCAGCCCGTGATGACACTCCTCATACCATCCGCCAACACCACTCTCTTGCGTTCACTTGATGCCCAACGGTGATGCCTATAGTTTCAAGTCCAAGTGACTCCTTCCCTGCACATGATACATACATGGGCAAGACTGGACATCTCAACATATAGCAAGGTACGGACTTATCATTGAGGCTCCGAGAGAGGTATGGGTGTAATGATTCGGCGGGCGCGGGGGTGTTGACAGTGTGTGGACACACGCGAGTTAGAGACTTGAGACTGAGATACTGTATTCAGATCTTGAGCCTGAGAGTGGGTGCGAAGAGTCGAGCGGCGAGCGGTGTTTCAAATCCATGGCAAGGCTTGGCACAATGGCAGCAGAGCATTTCAACGTTCAATTTCAACACCTGCGGACTCGTCGCACACGCCTATCGTTGGAGATTGGAAAACTGAAACGCAGTAGAAAATTTCACAGGGAATAGTTTGAAGTAGAGGGTTGGTTTTTTTGACAGTTCGAAAGAAATGCATAGGAGACATGATCGGGTCTCTGAGGAGCCCAGGTCAACAGCGCCTTCGTGACTTTACCTTCAATTGGCTTTGTTCGCAGGTCGGTAATGCGGGCCCTAGGAAGCAACGGCTAGCAAGGGTTGAGTTAGGACGGGTGTTCTCCCAGTCTGACCTAGCAAAATTACGTTGCGCAGCTGAAAAACAATCAGGGTAGTCATGGCAACGTTCAACTGTCATGATGAGTTTAGATATCTAATAGATCCCGGATGCAGGGTCGTAAGAACAGTATTTTCGTAGCTCAAACCTCTATACTGTATACTGATTGAGTAGAACGGTGAATCTAACTTGGGAGGGGACTGTATCAATACTGTATGACATTGGGCATGGGCATAGTTGTTGAAACAACTCCGGACATCCCTGAGTTGCAATGATTGAGCCTGCGCCATAATTGGCCAATGGCCGCATCATCTCCTCTCCAAGCCTGCAGGGTCTGGATCTTTCATTCTCGTGCTTCTCACTAACATGAAGACTCTCCATCAAGTCCACTTCAATTGGGAGATCGACAACGTAAATTACAGAAAATTAGTTTGCAATCCGAGGCAGCCTCGGCAGACCTGGGGACTCGGATGAGGTGGTCTGATCGTCACTCTGACGCCCGACTTGCACGAACGACACTGCAACCGGTCAAAGGGTATTGACGAAAATATCATTTGCAACTGAACTTGATCATAATTCTGGTGCCCCTCTTTATTTTGTATTTGCATTGAATTGTGGGTGGGCTAAAAAAACTCAATTTAGACGGGCCGGTATCGGGCACGGTATTTGTATGCCGATGCCGACATCGAGCAACTTTCCCCGCGGATCGGCCTGCAGGTCCATCGACTGCAGCCGCTTGACGCTGAACTTCTCCTACAAAGTCCCTGAAACGCGATGTGCGGACGAAAGAGGTTGCCTCCCACTCTCCCCAAATGGCAGAAGTCTCTGAACCCTTGTTGGCCCTAGGCGAGTTTCTATGTTCTTTCCGAGTCTCTGCGCTGTTCCGATGACATTCCTTCCACAAGCAGGTATTACATTCCTGGCAATTCTTCGTAAGTGTTCATGTGTGCTGAAAGGCCCAGAAGTCTAGTCACTGAATCCCTGCACAGTGAATGCCTATCTTTTTGGGGCGATAACCCAACAATTCTACGCGTATTGGAGTACCGGTGAGTTTGATGGCTAGTGGTTTCTGTTTGTCAGGTGTGCCTTACACAGCAGCAGGTTTTGACGACTCGAGACGCCTCAAGTGAGCATCACTACCTCGTTCTCTACATGGGCTCACCTTTTGTCGGATCAGGACCTTTGTCATCTCTCAATTCGTCCTCGTTACTTGCCAATCCATCATGTATGCAACCCAGTTCTCAATGTGGTGAATTGGCCAAGCTCCTGACCTGAATTCAAGGCTTTGCCATCTAGGTTGGAACGTCTTGTAAGTTCCCATGTGTTACTTATTAGAGCAGTGGTCGCTGAAGACGTCACTGTAGCGTTATCACTTTCTGTGCGAAACCAGATTTTAAATGTTGGTATCACGACGCAGACCGTCCGGGCAGGTACTCATAGTACTCATCCCAACTTCAGCGTACACCTGGCAGCCCCCTGTCGCTTCAACGGTTCAGTGTGTTCTCATCCTATCCGCGAATCTATTTCTCGCCCTCCGGTTAGTGGGCACATAATTAGGCGGCGAATGTCTGGCTCATTCCCTTCATTTCCCAAGTATTCGCAATCTGACAGGGAGCCGTCTCCAGCCTGGATTAGTTGTGTTTTTTTCTACCGCCGCCTTTGCATTCGGTATAGCTACTGTGGTGACAACTTGCCTTAAGACTTCGCCGTAAGAGCTAGCATCATAAATCCAAACGTCGCAGTCCAACATTAATATATGTCGAAGAACACTTGCCGGAACTCAATTCACTGCATCACAGAAAGCGGTATCGATTGCTTGGCATCTCTTACAAGCCATCTCCGAATGCCTCATTACCGGTACGTCGCATCATCGCTGGTCAGATGTCATCCCTGACTTACGGCAATCTTCACATAGGCTTCCTTGTGTCGGCACTCTTACGCTCCCGTTCCGGTTTCCAGAGGTCCGATAGTGTCCTACGGTATGTTATTTCCAGGGCCGTCCAACTTGGATTCTTCGCGACGATTTGGGCTATCGGAGCATTGGCAACACGGTTTCTACTGCCAAGATACGCCATCTATATATTCTTTGACGTAACGTCGGGCACAATATATACACACGTAAGTGGGCTCTTTCTCCTCTTGACTATCTCGTATTTACTCGACTTCAGGTGATATATGACACAATCTTGGCCCGAGTTCAATTGCGCCAGCGCATGGCCCAACCTGGCCACCTCGAGATGGGATTGCATACACAGGTGTGTCTTCACCTGTACGGACTTTTGACTCCATATTAAGTTAATGGACCGTAAGTCGGTATCACCTTCGCGCATCTACGACGGAAAAACTGGAAGAGGCACACCCAATACGCAACGTCCTGTTAGCGTGTCAGTCGGGCCGTTGGCATTTACGGGACCGGAAGCGCTATCGATTAACAACACATCGACTCTAAGCACAGCAAGCAGGGAAGATAACTCAGATTTTCAGTGCGCACCTGTCGGACAGGCTGGCGTCCGCTATGAGGTCTCATATCCGTCTCCCTAATGGGTGTATATTACTCAGGCGTGATGAAGTCGATACCCGAGTCTTAGGCAGGGGTAGGGTTGTATTTCTGGATGATACCCCGTACGTCCACTTGGCCATGACACTCGTTGCAGGGAACATGGGACTCGTGTCAAAGTTGGACTCGCCGGATATGTATCAGATTGCAAGTTGTAATTACCATATAGATAACATTAACTCTTGTCCATTAGGTTTTCCTGACCAAACTAATATCGGAGATCAGCGTGCGTGGGTGAGGACCTGAAAATTTTGATTATTCAATCCTGGAGATGGGGCCATCCTTGGAGAAAATGGCTAGTAAGCTGGTAAAATTGTTAATGCCAGTCGTCATGTGAGCGCCTAAGGGTACTCCCTTCGCGGCTATGCTTCTGTCCCCATCAATAAATTTTCTCGCGTCAGTTTTCACGTTTCGATGTGACTAGGCTGACTCTCACGAACTGTGACGACTCGGCGAATATTTCTGGGCCACAAATTGCTGAATCAGATGACGTAAAACATCCAACAAGCAAAAAGGATGTGCGGTGCCGACGAATTTCCCCCATCAGAAGAGGCATATCACGGTGCGGAGAAATTTCATAGCCACGGTATTTTATTTATTGTATAACACACTCGGGCTGGCAAACAGACCGAATCGCCAGTAGATCGCGGTGACCAAAGGTCTCCGGCCGGGAGATGTTCACACGGCCCGGCGGCAAACCCGGACCGTCCACCTTTGACGACCTCAGCTTTTTGGTTCGCTCGAGGGATGAGTACGATGAGTTTTGGTTTTTCGAGATCGGAGTAGCTGAGAGTCGTGGCGATAATAAAGCGCATGTAATCCTTCTGATCTAAGTGTGGCCACGATGGCCCGAAGGGCCCCTATTTCTGTAGTAGTCATTATTGCGTTCTTGACAATCGGAGCTGGTGTTACTCATGCTTCACCATCCGCCTCTTCCTTTCTCGTCTTGCATGTCCCCCGACCCTTCTGTAGTCGCATTTAGTACGCTGGCGTGGCCCGCCGCGTACACAACCTGCGCAATGGTCAGTTCTTTTTCGGTCGATGTGATAAACCGCGTCTGGAAATGAACGGATCCAAATCGGCACCGGTTATGTTATCCCCTTCCTAGGGATACTGTATGCTGAGCATACATGGAGAATCCCACTGGCAGTGGGGTGGATGTACAAAAGGGTCGGATTCCGCCTCATCTCTGGTGCGCTTGATAATCCAGAACCCAAACCTCCATCTGACATCATACCGCCTTACATACTGCACCCTGAACAGGAGAGCGTTCGGCACTGCTTGGATTAAGCCATGATACATGCACTTCACGGCTGGCTGTTTTGGGGATTCGTCACTACCCCAAGACAACCGAAGCCCTTGGCGGTAACGGTATCGTTTCCGGGCAAGCAATTTCGCACATACCGGGAACGCTCCCACTCTGCTTTGTGCCCGCGTCACGGGGTTATTGTAGTTGTCGCAGGAACGAGCATCGTCTCCAACCTAAGGCCTATCATGCTAATAAAACTCGACTCAACATATCTCTGTATATTATGTAGCCGTGAGAAGGCTATGGAGGTTATATTTTCTGGAAATCAACCTAATACTACCCCACGATGGTGCACCGCAAAAGGCTTACACAATGGGCTTTCTGCATTCGTATTTTTGCATGAACTCAGAAGGTGATGATTCAGAACCATAATTGTACACGAGGGCATCACTCAAATGCTGACAGTGTACCAGGGGAGTCCGTATATATGGTCTCGTCTAAAACTGAATCGTAGCCTACACATATCCCAGTGGATCCCTCCATCTTCAAAACTTGAAACCACCAGCAAGGCCCATCAAATTTGTGGGGTCAACCGCATTTTTGATTGCCCGAAGCCTGGGAAGGTTAGCTCCATACATGTCCTCCAATGGCGTATCGAAGAGTGCATAGTTCGGATATCGAGGTGCGTGCGTCACATTTTGACCATCCCCATCTGCTGCAGTTGTGAGCGCATCAGAGTAGCTACGTAGCGCCATGGCCATGGTGTCATCTAGGGATGCGTTGGTATACGCAACCGTGACACCCGTCAGGAAGAGAGGGCGAGAGCGATCGGGAGGATACGCAGAATCGGAACCGTGAGAGAATATCCTACTGTCGAAAGGTTCCATGACGGCGACAACACCCGCATACTGGTCCAATGCGCTAAGTTCGGTTCCCCAATACTGCGGGTGTAGTCCGTTCGGTGTAAACGATGACATAGAATGCATACTTTAATGTCATTCTTACCTTGGTTTGTTTCACAATCTCATCGAAAACGGGGGAAGAATATTGCGTAACTGGAACACCGTTGATGTAACCACTATGTCACTTCGTCAACTACTTAGTGTAAAATATATAGACAAAAAACTGACCGGAAATTGCGCGGTGGGCTTATAGCCGGAGATCCGAAGAGGTTGATGAAGTCGGTGAATGACCTCGTTATTACGTCCGATTGATTGGTTGGGATCGCCAGGAAATCATCGAAAATACCAGGGGCAGGTGAGGGTGCGTCATAGAACATGGCAGCGGAGGTTATGACCTAGAAGGAGCGGAAATTTTCAAATAGGAAAGTTATCAACACCCAGAAAACATACCCCCGCTGGAGTGTAGAGTGCAAAGAAATTTATTGTGGCCTTCGGGTCTGTCTTCTGCTGGAACTTTATGACAGCGTCCTTCACTGCATCCAGTTGGGCCACAGAGAAATTACGAAAGCCACCCTAACAGTGATCAAAATACGTCTGAGCGGGAAATAGAAGGTAGAAATTGTGAGCTACTGACCCACACTTGGCCTTGAGGAATCGTCTTGAATGAAAACTTGGTCACAATTCCCTGTCATTCAGTTAGGGTCCCGCTTACTCAACGCAGCTAGAAAGTTCCCCCACAAAATTGTTTCCTCCTCCCTAACACTGTGGTCTCATTTGAATGCCCTCGTTCAAGATTCGAGCGACTTACCCTGAGTGCAAACCATAAATCCTTATTCTCCGGTGTCACATTTGTAATCGTCCCATTCGGCAGGACAAGGTCATATCCCACCACGTTATCGACTGTTAGTCCATATTGGCTGCTCTGGGCGGCATAGCCTGCAAGAAGAACACATAGTTATGTCCCACTCGGCATTTGGAGGGGCGCACACCACTCACCGCCCCCAAGAGTGAGACCGGCAACGCCGATAGTTGGTGCACGACCTCCGACGACACTCAATCCCATAGGCTCCAAGGTCTCGTATACCTGACCCCACATGAGACCTGAGCCCACGTCGACAGTTCCAGTGGCTTTGTCAACTTGGACGTTGTTAAAGCGCGTCATGGAAATCTGGACACCGGAGGTTGATGAGAACCCAGGATTAGGTGAATGGCCACCACCTTTCACTGCAAAAGGCGTTAGGGTGGATCCTAAAATGCATAACTACGAGTACTATACGATGAGCCGGGATCAATAAAGAGATAGAATACGTACGATCTTGCTGACATCTGCCGCTGAGCCGGGCTCTACGGAACACGCAGAAGCAGCACTGGCCAAGATAAGAGCATGGTCGTTGTCAGCAGCATATTGAGTTGAATCTTGACGCATGTCAGGTTGAGATTAGCCAACAACAAGGGCAATGATTACGTACTGGGATAGAAGACCTGTGAAGCAGAGGAGATGGAAGATGCGATCTTAGCACAGGTATCGCCGTACTGAGTGGCATGGCGTTTGTATGGAGTGAGGGCAATGCCACTTGCGAGGGATGTAAAGGAGAAAGCGACAGCTAGAAATGTTGTTGAGAGCATTGTCGGATGAGCCGGAGACGGGATGCAAGACCGCGTAAGTATCTGCAGAGCAGCGCCATCTTTTTGACTTGTGCCAGTTACCATTTCCTTCTAGCAGGGGATGCGATTAATCATATTCCAGAGAACAAAGATAGGCGATTCAGAAAACCGAACAAGTGGGTGATCGTCGATTCGTCGGATTCAAGAACGACGCGCTGGCCTGGGCCATGGGTGCACTAAATGTTAGTGCTAGTTTCCGAGTCTTGTGATATTTGGTTACGCTTCACTGGGTGGATTGACACCGAAAGTGTTACCCAGCTCGCCACCTGCGCTGCGAAGGTGAGATTAGATAAGCAAGCTGCAGTGCTCGGCTCGGCTCCGAGTCCAACTCCGAGTCCAAAAGATGAACCAACCCACTTGTGACTGTACTAATAAGTCTAAGTACAGTCGAACCTCTCTTAACCCATAGGTAGTAAAAGTCATCCCACATCGAATCCCTTAGTGCTTTCCTTCCATCAACTTCAATTCGTAGGCAGAGAGCTTGAACCCATACGCCTTCTATGGAAAGCCCACGGAAAGGTTCAAGTTGTGGGGAGCCAATGGAAAGTTATGATAAATTTAAGGGTATTTTAGGGGTATGGGTTAAAAGGGGTTCGACTGTAATCTGTATCCCGTGTCCTGCTCCTGTGGAGCAAGTTGGACTTAGTACATCTTGAAGCTTATTAGTTCCCTTTGCACTTCCCCATTTGCAAGCCACTTGGTCTTTTATCACACTAATCGACCCTCCGGTTACGGTAGAGCTGGGCGCGTTCGCAGTGGACGAGAGCCACGCGATGGCAATGTCCGGCGCGCACGCCGCCCGCAACACACTTCGGCATGGACTTGATATCTTTGATACCAACCCAAGCAAGGCGGCCCCGGCACTCATCGTCTACAGTTTAACGTTGGCGGAGCACGTGGAAGAAACGTGCTTAACATGACAGTGCGGATCTTCTCCTCCCAAGCGCGCCAATCTCGAGCAGCTCAGTCAGCTACACATTTCCGCATGCAAAAATCTGGAGCCGACTCAGTCTCCTCTGTTGTGGGCGAATCTGTTGTGTGCATGTCGCACGTCTAGGTCTGTCGTATCAATACTATGTACCTTTGGTCCCAGTGTGGGGGGTGCTCACGCGCTATCTCAATTTCTGATGCAGATCACAGAGCCTATCTTGATCGTTTCCGATTTTGTTGCCAGCAAAGGACAAGCACTCCCGCGCTGGTGCAGGAATTCTACCTACCTTCCAGCCCAAAACAACACGCATGGGGTATTCAATCACCGGACAGGAGGTGCTGGTATTGTGACGCCGTGACTTGGCGCCTTCGATGGAGAAGCCGCCCCCTGCCACGGTGATTTTCAACTTTCGTGGGTGAGTTGGATCGGCTCGCGTTCAGGATGTGTAGCTCTGCTTAGTGAACTTTATCACTCATGGTCACAGCAGACTGGTGAGTCGGTATATGCAGTAGGCAACACGAGACGACGCCAAGGGTTCGCCTGCGGCAGCTGCCGCAAAATGGAACCCGCACCTCTCGCGGATGACGCGCAGCGAGGCAATCAAGCCAATCCGCCTCTGGCGTCCATAATACCCACGAAATCAATAGACATGCTATACAACTTTACGTAGAAGAGTTCGTCAAATTCTTCGCTTCCTGTATTGTCCTGGCCCCTACAAAGCTCGTAGCCCCTAGCAAGTGGTGACAGTAATCGTGATATGGCCAAGCTGATGGCCATGGCGCGTATATCCAACAGTAAATTCTTCAATTCCTCCGCCCATGTTATCGAGAAGCTCCCGGCTGGGGCTTGAAGAGCTCGATTTCCAATGGCAGCTTCTTTGTCTTCAAACTCTAGTGGAGTTATAGCAATTGGATCCCCCATCACGCGTCACGAATCGCAAAAACCATAACTTGAAGTGCTTGGAGAGGGTCTAATAGGGTCACGAAGTATCTTGTTCGTGACATCGTTCGAAATGGACATTTCGTCATGCTTTGGGCCGTCGCAGGATCAATTAGCGACATGACGGATTCTGTTTCCAACATTGTCAACTTTTGACCTTACCTCGAGCCTCTGTATACACGCACGTGAGCAATTCGTCCCTCGCAAACTCAGGCTTGTCTCATGTTTACAACAGCAGTGATGTTGATTGATATGAGATATGACAAATTGTTGTCGTGGATCCGATCACGTGAGCGCATGGCCGAAGATGACCTCATGAATCTACCGTAACCTACGCATGGCGCAAAACTTCATTCACCCGGTTCTTAATTACGACGTGAACGTAGCAATCACAATTCCGTTTACGTGTCTCTGAATGGAGGTGATCATTAGAATTGTCCAATGTGCTGCCTGGCAGTGTATATGTTCCATTCATGTTAAACCCTGGGATTGGCATTGCATGACGCGCCCTGGTGCCGTAACTTTCCAGTAACACAGATTATGACGATAGGCCGAGGTGTTTGGATGGTTGGAGAACAGTCGCCCTTCACTAGATAGTACGACAATCAGTGCTCGAGTTCTTCGTAGGGCATATCGCATTCCCCGGGGCACTGAATGCCACGCCCTTATATTCGAGGAACATGACAGATGCGTTGGGACACAGCACGCCGAATGCTGATCGAATGGACACTGTACAAATACCCTCTGGCGAGTTATTTCATCTCCTAAATGTCCATAATATCTGGTGTTCTTTTTGCGGTAAAGAATATGAACCTAAGTTATCTGAGGATCACACCATCATATTGCATGGTGTTGACTAACTTTACGTCATACCGTAGCGACGAGGAAGCGAGCAGCGGTCAGGAAGCGCGGGCTTGGCCTCTTGGATATCCGATTTCCTCGTAAGGGCTCGTCTAAAGCTTCAAGCGACAAAACGTTTGCGGATCCATCGGTGTAATGGGCATGACACACCTGCACAGATGCCATGAACATTGTCTTCATAAAGGGTATCCGGAAAATCCATTCGTTGATTCCCTTGGGATCAGACTATCTCGGAACCTGCATTGGCTATTTTTGGACTTTCATAACGAGGACTATTAGAGAACCCTAAGGTGGATTCTGAACTCGCGTCTTAGAATCAGATGAAATAGAGAAATATTTCTCAATTTTCCAAGGAAGAAGGGGCTTCTCGAATTTCCTGCATGTCCTAGTGAGGAAATGTTTAGAGTCAACATAAAATATTAAGGTAAAAGAGGCATGGCCCTGCCAGTCGTAGCCGAATACTCACTCTCATGCTTTTGAGGCTGTCCCACCAATAATCATGGTTAGGGAATGTAAGAAAGGATTACTATGAGCGCAAGTGATGACTGGGCTGTAAGGAGATACCGGCGGCATCTCCGCACCGGAGATCGCCGCTGCCAAGAATTGAAGTACCGTCATCTGAAACTGAAACAGGAAAATCTCCTGCCCCATTTCAACTGAATCCCGTCAAGCCATGTGGTGTCTCATAAGATGCTGCGGTACCACCAACTCAGTAGGTCCGCGCTCGGCGCTCATCAAGCTGCATCAAGGATGGCGCGATCCTGGCTCAAGCGATGGAAGCCGCCGGCGGACTTCCATTCTGTGACTCTCAACTTTCATACTCGTGTTTCTTCTTGTGGAGCTGTGGATTTCGGATGCGGACGCATCGCTTTCGCTGAGTAAATAGAGGTTGGTCCAGGAGTGTTTGGGAAGACGAGGCGGTACTGCACTCCGGTTAGCAGTGTCAATGGCTGCGAGTTTTGTCAATACCCGTTGCCTAAAGATAGCAGCAATAACAATCGGAGTCACAGTACACCCTAGCCGCCGCCCACGTCAAAGTACGTGCTCCAGCGAGCATTTGCTATACGCTTAAATTGAACTGGAGTTCAGGAGTAACTATTTCAGTCCAACTCGGGTTGGCGTCAAGTAGTAAGTGATGCATACAACGTGGGGTCAATGACTTGAGCAGAATTTTTGCGGCCTGGTCTTGATAATACGAATCAAGTTTGATCATAATCCGACGTCAACGGAACGGTCAATCTCCTACTGACCCACCGCTGAACGTCTCTGAGGAGTTGGTTAGAAACCTTGATCCGGGAAACACGCAAAAGATCTAGCATTAACAAGCATGGCCGCCGCGTAGCTACGGATTTTCCGGATCGGGGAATAATGGGGTGCGTTTCTGTTCCTTTCTATTACAGGTCACGAGACACAGCTGACGCTTCATACCCGGTGGTTGAAACATTATTCGCACAGGAAGTCACGGCATTATGTTACTTTTCCCCATGCACGCGCTAAGCCGGCACCAAGTCGGAACATCTTTTGGGGAACCGTCCGGGCCGTCAAGTGGAAACCCAGCGCAGTATTGTGGGGACTCTGCTGCATCCCTTCGATTGCTGGCGATTGATTGCTTCACAAATGGAAGGCTCTCCCAGCTCACGATCTTCCCCTGAGATTCTTACGTCCGCAACTCTCCGAGGGAATGGGAGCGGAACTGTGGTTAGCCCGTGCCCTTCCAGTAACTTTGGGACGGGCGTCTCAAGGAATGCCGTTGACGAGTATGTGGCTTAGTACTGAAGGGTGTGATTACGCTGACTCTTGCGAATAAGCACATTAAGTGAATAAGATAAGTGAATGTGATTATTCATCAGTTGTGGAGACCTGGATTTCAGCTTGTCCCTTGAAGGGTGGATGAATGCCGACGCAAGTTAAAAAGATCGCGCTGCTCTCCAGACATTTACGCAGTCTTTCCCGTCTCTTCCTGTCGATATGCTCTCGACAACATTTCTGGTTGTAGCTTTCTCACTTACATCCCTTGCCAATGGCCTAGCCGTCATTCCAGCCAAGCGTGATTCCACTCAATATCAGGATACCTGTGCTAAGATTGCATCTTCCATTTCCACCTCTTCACAAGTGTTCTATCCCAGTGCGCAACCATTTCTCTTGCTGTTGACGAGCGCCCAGCTGACATAAGTCAAGACTCATCTCAATACGTTGCGGACAACGAACATGCCGTCATCTCAGCCACTGCTGCTTCCGCGTGCTCCGTCGAGCCTGGGTCATCAGAGGATGTCAGCGTGATCGTATGGCGTGTTATATTTCTTTAATGATCTGAAACTCAACATAGCGATCGTAGTTAAGCATCTTGGGATCCACGTGCACGCCCTTTGCAGTGAAAGGCCGTGGTCATTCAGCTAATCCTGGGTTCTCGTCAACCTCTGGTGTCGAGATTTCTATGACGCGCTTTAACAACATTCAGGTTAATAACGCCACTGGAACCGTTGACATTGGTCCCGGTCTCCCATGGGATCAGGTATACGAAACCTTAGTACCGATTGGGCTGAACGCTGTCGGAGGACGTATACCAACTGTCGGTGTCGCTGGTCTCACTCTCGGTGGTGGTGAGTAGCACCTGTACCTTCTCGAGTCGAGTGACAGTTGATCGATAATTCGTGTTGCAGGTTATTCCTTCTTGAGTAGCCAATATGGACTAACTATTGACAATATGGCGGGGTATGAGCTCGTCTTACCGAATGGGACGATTACAAATGTAACACCAGAGAATAAGGACTTATGGTTTGCACTGAGGGTAAGTGGCTCGAAACGTCATTCGAAGGCACCTAATGTAGTGGTACGCTTAGGGAGGGGGAAACAACTATGTGCGGAACTTTCTTGCGGCGATGAGTAAGCGGTATACTAACTAGATGACAGGGTATTGTTACCAAGTTCACTTGCAAGACGGTTCCTCAAGGCCAAGTATGGGTCAGTGGCTCACCGTGTCCAAGTCCTGTTCTCAACTGAGGCTTATTCTTCATTGCTGGGTAGGGTGGCACCCGTAATCACACTGCGGACCAACTTGACGCAGTGAAGAACGCACTCATTAAGTTCCAGCAGAAGAAAGACCCGAAAGCTGCCATCAATGTCGTTGTAATCTACACTCCGATAGGGGTACGTTATTGCGACGTTGGTTCTCACTAAGTTAACCTTTCCCTGCACCAGATTGTATCTTCCATCACATTTTTCTATGATGCGCCCACACCTGCCCCCGGTATTTTTGACGATTTCTTGGCAATTCCGACCAACCAGTCAGATGCATCGACGAGATCATTCATCGATTTGTTCAAAAGTTTCTCATTCATAAATCCACAGCCCACTTCCCGGTCGGTTCTTCGACGATGTTTGCTGCACGAAGGTTCTGATGAGACGTTACAGTTCTTACTTCAATGGGGTTCCAGTCACGCAATATTCCCCCGTCGTTTTCGATGCGATCGTGAATCAGACCCAGGTGAGTAAGATATTGAAGGACGCGTCGTGTGTCGTGACTAACCAATTGTTGCTGTAGTTCTGGGGAGCGAAGCTCGCCGCTTTGGAAAAGAACTCGACTCTTGCCGTCACCATGGAACCTTTCGACAGCGAAACGCTCTCTCACGGCTCCGACTCAGCCTACCCAGCTGACCGATCTCGCGTTTTCTTCCCGACTGCTGTTGTTTTCGCGTGGAGAAACGCCTCCCTAGATGATACTATGGCTCGGGCGATGCGCACCTTGTCTGATGCAGTCACAGCTGCGGCAAATGCGGATGGGCAAAATGTGTCGCATGCGGCTGTGTATCCAAACTATGCGCTCTTCGATACGCCATTGGAGGATATGTATGGAACTAACCTGCCAAGGCTGCGGGCGATCAAAAAAGCAATTGATCCAAAAAATGTGATGGGCCTTGCTGGTGGGTTTAAGTTTTGAGACGGAGTTGCTCATTAGTAAGCCATGATAAATTTCGGACGGGATCGTAGACATATCATGATGGACTTCTTGGAGAGTGCGCACCTTGCCAGTGCTTACTGACAGAGATGCTTTACAAATCAATCATTACGATAGTTTCATGATTAATGTCATCAATTTTACATTCTGCTCTTGTTCTTGGGCTGGGGAGTTGACCCCACAGGCGTCATGAGGGCGCCTCTGACAATATCAGGGTCAAATCGGCACCCGGGCCTCACTAGCGCAGGCACGGACCATCGCGGTCCACCGCAGAAAGCTGCGCAGGCACGAGAGGGAGGCGGCATCAATCGATCAATGTGCGCACGATCTTCGCGTTCGCGCACTCCTCTGCAACGGCTGGACAGCTTATCTAATTGTTCGACATAGCCTCGTCTGGAGATGTCCGGAAGCTGTCGTTCTCCTTTCTAGAACGTACGACATGGCTATGGGCGCCTTCCTGCAGTGGACAGGTCTGCGAGCTTGCAGTGTGGCTTCCTGTTACAGTGCCTCCAATGTTCTTAACAGCGACCTTGTACTGTATGTACAGCCTGAAGGCTAACTCATCCGCGGTACTGTAGTACTGTTGACTGCACGATACGCAAATCCCATAGCTCCGGTGAGAGTAGACCTCGGTATTGTATTTTCTCATCGCCGATTCTCCAAGTTTGTTGGCGGTTCTGCGCTAAAGTTAGGCGAGACGGTGTCCTGAACGGCCTGGAAGTTCCTAACCAGCGCAGGACACCCTCCAAGCCCATCTCAGGATCACTGACAGGTCATAGATCATTCAAGTTCTTCATCTATCTCCTACAGAATGCTTTACGCAAACCGTCGCCCGCCTCTAGCACGACCGCAAAAAATGACCACAAGCGTATTCGATATACAAGACATAAACCACCTCCGTGGCATGTAAGTGTACTATAATAGTAGGTACGAGCATGGCGCGGCGTAAGTCGAGTACAGTGCACACGAATTTCATGCACTCGTCTGGTGATGGCTGTTCGACGTGGAGCGATTTGTCCGGTCGCCGTCCAGACTAGTACATCGTCATTGACACGCGAGCCTGAGAATAGTAAAGAAGCTGCCACTGGTGTCGAGCCCAGTCGCGAGACCCTCTTAATGACATACGCACATATTGAGGACGTTGAGGACTTTGAGAGTGTGTGGTGTCGCCACGGGATACTGACAGAGAGTCGAAACTCGTTGAAGAAAGCGATGTATTGGGGCACTGGCAGACGGTGCGACTCGGAAGATCTGACGAATCTGGCATTTGCGTCTCAAGCTGCTCGGGATCTGCTACTTCTAGTGGTAGGTGGCTGGACTACACATTATTACCCGAAGAGATGGCCTTGAACTGAGCCGCGGGAGCATCAAAGTGAGAAGTTGAGTAGTTCAGCCTATAGGAGCGGACATGCCGAGTCCATCGGTGAGTCCAATTTTACTTGGTCGCGGTCGGGCCCGCGGCGCCCGCACGGGCCGGAGAAAAATCATGGTTTTTTCGTTTATTCTCGTCATGCTGCAACGCGTTGATCCTTGGGAGCAGCGAAAGGCTTCAACGTTCTCGAGCAGTATGGCATTTTCAATGGCAATTTACTCATCAGTAATCTATTTCGTAGCTAATAGTACTTGACTTTTCTAGCACTACTAACTTATAATTAGTTAGTGCCTGCTTTGTTCCGTCAGCGCGTCAGCTCTTGCTTCTATCTCGGATCATTCATTTCATCGGCACCCTGACTCGCGCCAGCTTTGCTTTTCTGGAGCATTATTAATTGTATCCCTTTCAAGAGGGGATGAGTGCCGTGCCGACACATGTTAAAAGAGCACTGCTCTGTAGACGCCCATCCTGTTACATATCCCCGTCGACTAACATGCTCTCGCCAACATCTCTATTTGTCGCTTTCTCCTTTATATCCCTTGCAAATGGTCATGCGGCCATTACAGACAAATGCGACTCTACACAGTACCAGGATATCTGTGCTAAGATCGCATCTATCATTTCCACCGCATCACAGGTCTTCTATCCCAGTGCGCATCCATTTCCGTCGCTATTGACTAGTGTCAACCTGACATGGGCCAAGACACATCCCAATATGCTGCTGACAACCAGCATGCTCTCATCTCGTCCAGTGCTGCTTCTGCTTGCTCCGTCGAGCCCGGCTCAGCAGCAGATGTCAGCAAGATCGTATGACTTATTATATGTCATCGATCTTAGCTCACAGAATAGTATTCCTAGTTGCAAATCCTTGGATCCACTCGCACATCCTTTGCAGTGAAGGGTGGCGGCCATGCCTACAACCCCAGGTTCTCGTCAAGTTGTGGCGTCCAAATTTCTATGACGCGTTTTAGCAACGTCGAAGTTAACAAAGCCACCGGAACTGTCAACGTGGGATCAGGCCTCACATGGGATCGTGTATATGCAACTTTGATACCGATGGGATTGAACGTTATCGGAGGGCGTATACCAACTGTCGGTGTCTCGGGTCTCACTCTTGGCGGAGGTGAGTAGTGTATGTTCCTCCGCGAGCTGGCTGAGAGTTACCATGAACTCGTGTTTCAGGCTATTCCTTCATGAGCAGCCAATATGGACTGACTGTTGACAACATGGCGGGATATGAGCTCGTCCTGCCAAATGGGACGATCATAAACGTGACGCAGGAGAATAAGGACTTATGGTTTGGACTCAGGGTAAGTGTCCCGGAATTTTTAAATTGAAGGCACACTGACGTGATGGTACTATTAGGGAGGAGGTAATAACTTTGTGGGAAACTTTCTTGCAGCATTGAATAATAGAGACCTTAACTGAATGATAGGGAATTGTGACAAATTTCATATACAAGACGATTCCCCAAGGCCAAGTGTGGGTTAGTAGCTCACCACTTCTATATTTTACTCTCTTATTCAAGTTTATTTTGATCTCCGTGCAGGGTGGTACCCGTAATTACACCGTTGACCAACTCGACGCAGTAAAGAAAGCTATCGTAAAGTTCCAGCAGAAGAGAGACACGAAGGCCGCGTTGAATGTCGCTATAACCTACACTCCTATAGGGGTAAGAGGTCGCGATGTCGGTCATCTCACTAAGCGAATCTATCCTTTCCCAGATTATATCTTCTGCCGTCATTTTCTATGACGCACCTACACCTTCTGGTATTTTTGACGACTTCATGGCAATTCCGACCAATCAGTCGGATGTATCGACAAGGTCATTCACCGATTTGTTCAAAAGTCTCTCATACGTAAATGGTCCGCCCGCCCTTCGGTCTGTGCTTCTTCCATCTTTGCTGCACCATCTTGAAATAGTTGATAAATCTTGACAGTGGTTACTTCAATGACATTCCAGTCAGGCAATATTCCACCCCCGTACTCAATGAAATCGTGAAACAAAACCTGGTAAGAATGCTATTGAATTATGCATCATACGTTGACGTTGAAACTGAATGATCTGCACGTACAGTTCTGGGGTGCGCAGCTCAGCGCATTGGATAATAACACGCTTGTTATTGCCGTCCTGGAACCTTTCGACAATGACCTATTCTCTCATGGTTCTGACTCCGCGTACCCTCCCGATCGCTCTCGCCCTTTATTTCTGACTGGTGTCATTTTCGCGTACACGAACGCCTCCCTAGATGACACCATGGCCCAGGCGATACGCAGCTACTCTAATGCAGTCACAGCTGCGGCAAATGCGGATGGACAGAATGTGTCGCATGCAGCTGTGTATCCGAACTATGGGTTGTTCGACACGCAGTTGGAAGACATATATGGAGCTAATCTGCCGAGGTTGCGAGCGATCAAACGGGCAATTGACCCGGCAAATGTGATGGGCCTTGCTGGCGAGTTCAAGCTTTGAAGCTTTCAAGTTTTAAAAATGGGGGCAACCCATACTAATAGTAGGTCATGATTCAATTTAAGACGAGATCGCTTGGATATGTACTAGTATGTACTACTTATGTACTTTGAGAACACTCTACCAGCATGTGGGCGATGTTCTTGTGTACTCCACAGGCAGAATTAACAAACGCACTTCCCTACGAAAAGTATAATTTCAACCGCATGATGCGCAGGCTCATGGCACGATCCCCACGTGTCCTTCCAGCGATGGGTAGCCGACTCGGACCTAGAGTAAGTCGTCCAGAGTCGTTCACACCAGCACATCCACATTAATAAATAAAGAAGATTTCATGGGAAATCGAACTCGTTGGGGAGATAATGCATGGGGGAGATGAGTAGGAAGACCTGATCTGACAAATCGGGCAAATGCTCTCGCCGACGTCCTGGGCTACTAATACTAGTATTGTTCACGACATCCTTGCTCACGGAAGATATAAGACGTACGTGGGACATTGTAAAGTAACTCCGGGGCCTTTCATGCAGATGAAGCTTGCTCGGCTCTTGTTCTCAACCGCTTTTGCAATTAGTGTCTTCCACCAGCCTGGTGTCTTCTATAGAACCACCCCACCCGGTTCCTCGAAAACGAACCCAATAGAGTTCACATCTATGAACTAGCTGTATGATGACCATGAGGCTGTTGGCCCTTCTCAGGCCGGGTACGCCTGTCTGAGCCTTGCGCAAAGTACCCGATGGCACCCTGCCCGACAGCCGTAAAATTTTTTTCTCAGAAATCTTGCGGTCTCCCATCCTTAACGCCACCAATATCCTTAGCACCATTACATGGCTTGGAGGCCGTGTTGGGAGATGCGTTTGGTCTCTCGTGAACGGAAACCTTGCTGGATGTGTTACTGGTAGTGGTGCGGTACAATAGCTTGCCATAGTCCACGGTAGGCAAGATGCGATGACAAAGAATTCGAAAAGTGGCGGTGTGCATGAGGGTTGTTCCTGAGTCGAGTTCATCGTAAAAATGTGGTCTTGTCAGACACACATGGGCTGTGTCCATTGCCTTGGTCATGCCACGGTCGTTGAGATGCTTGCAGGGAGCTATGGGCTTGGCGGGGAGCTGGGGCCAGACAAAAAGCGAGGAATTTGACGAATCGTTCTACGTACACTTGTATGGCATGACGTGAGTATGAGGCGGGATCGATTTTGTGGATATACCTCGGGAGGCGGATAGCTGTGACTGCCTCTCGCCAGTCTACTGTTACCGTGAGTCTTAAAATTCTGAAAGCGGAACTACACATCCTGATCGAGGGCCAATCCAACTCACCCATTGACAGCTCAATATCACCGTGGCCATAGGCAGCTCACCGAAGGCGCCAATATGCGAAACAAGCTCCTCCTGTCGTAGGGCTATTTTGCTTGGAGTGATAGGTAGCGTTCCTGCATGCGTAAAGAAACTGAGCTAGGGCGTGAGTGTCTCCCATACTGATGTGAGGGACAGTACGTACACAGCAGAGCTGTCTGTGACTCGGAGAGGCGAGACAGTCAGAGGCCCCTGGCTCCAGTCTTCTGTAAAAGGTACGTGTACGTTAGATCCACGAGACCGTTTATTGAACCGCACGTGATGTAATCAGGCTCCAGCCCTCAGGCAGAGCTTGAATGCGTCAGGATATGACCCAGATATTTTTTTCGCGCTCCCTTCGTCCATTGAGTGCGCTCAATTTTTCTTTCACGAGAGGAGAGATAAGTGCGATTGCCAGTGTAAACTGAGCGCCTCAGGCAGGCGCAATGTGTGACATGCGTCACATGTCACGGGACCCGGACTGCTCCGCGGGCCGCGGCTCTGTTCACACTCGCCACGGCGGAGAAAGTGTCTCTGACACTTTTGATGTCAATCTACTCAGTGACGGAGCTATTTCGTCGCTGTTAGTGCTTGCTACTTTTGAACGTCACTAGTGCGTGCTTCGAGTTTAGTCCAAAGCGCCTCGTCTTCTCTTGATTTCCGACAATCACCCACCTCTTCGGCGCCCTGAGTCCCAACTTGAAGCTTTGCTTTCTGGAGTAGTATCAATCCCTTTCTGAAGGGGGATGAATTCCGACGAAGGTTAAAAGAACAGCGTAGCCTGTGGACGCTGGCGCCGTCTTATTTCCCCGTCTCGACCTCGACCGATAGCATGATGCTCTCGCCAACGTTTCTAGTTGCCGCTTTCTCTCTTGCATCCCTTGCAAATGGTTATGCGACCTTTACAAGCAATCTGCCACGCGACTCCACTCAGTACTGGGATACCTGTGCTGAGATCACATCTTCCATTTCCACCGCATCACAGGTCTTCTATCCCAGTGCGCAAACACTTCCCTTGCTGTTGACTAGTCTCAACCTGACCGTGGCACATCCGCTAAGATTCATCTCAATACGTTGCTGACAATGAGCATACTCTCAGCTCATCTAGTGCTGCTTCTGCGTGCTCCGTGCAGCCCGGCTCAGCAGCAGATGTCAGCACGATTGTAGGGCATGTTTTAGGTCACTAACCTTCGTAGCTCACCATATAGTACTTCTCCTAGTTGCAAATCTTGGGATCCACTTGCACACCTTTTGCAGTGAAGGGTGGTGGCCATGCTTACAATCCCGGGTTCTCGTCAACTCGTGGCGTCCAAATTTCTATGACGCGCTTTAACGACATTCGAGTCAACAAAGCCATAGGAACCGTCGACGT
>QLPC01011674.1:0-11320 GCA_003314055.1 Lactifluus hygrophoroides | reverse complement strand
GACACCCTGTTCTTTTAAATATATGATTACTACGGCATTAGCTAATATCAGACAATCGATCCCCTAGCAGGTTGAAATAGCGGTGACGTGTGACTATAGTCACTGACTCTTATCCTGATTTTTTCAAATGTGAATTCTCGAGCTCCTTCCCACTCTGGTTCAACATCTTCAACTACGATCAGAATTCCCGTGTTCACCGCTGGCAGGAGGCATGACAATTGCGTTGCGTTTCGCTGCAACGTAATAAAAGGACATCAATCGTTGATCCAACCGTGCCACTTAGCACCCATGACATAATACAAACCTCTCTGCTGCTCTTGCCGTAGTTTTGTTAAAATTTACACCAGCGGGCTCCCGAGCCCGAAACCTGGTGTTGTATTAATACCTATGATAATTCATGCCAAGGTGCCACATCAGTAGGGAAGTGATGAGGAATTGGTTGCCAGTTTAAAGAAGGGCAGGTGTTGTTCGCGGTGACGCCCGTGGGAAGTCACTGTGACTGGCTGCTGTTGTTGCCATCGTCCTCGACAGTAGCGTTAAGTAGCACAAGTCAAGTGCACCGCGTGCAGTCTTCATAAAGAGGCAGAAAGTGAAAAAATCACACACAATGGGAAGAGCGAAGTCCATTACTATGTTTTTGTAGCTTTTCTATTGTAGATATATTATAGGTACGTATCTGGATACTGTATCACAGTATGTCGGGTGGGTATCGCAACTGCAAAACGGACGGTAGGGTATAAAGGGAAGAAAACGGAAAAGGAAAAGGAAAAAATAACGTAGATGTGTAACAATCCTGAACGAAAACGAAACGATAAGGAAAAGGAAAAGAAATATAACGTAGCGTGACATGTAACAATCCTGAACGAAAACGAAACGACAAGCAGGAAAAGAAATATAACGTGGCGTAAAAAGTAAAAAGCTGAAAGAAAAAGAGACGAAATGATACACAGGGTGCCACCTGCTGGAGGGCCAGTAGGAGGAGACAGTGAAAAAAAAAAGCGAGCGATGCGAAACAGGCGATGCGCTGAAACTGGTCGATTAATACAAAAACAAATTGTCAGCCTCAGCGAAGCGGCAAAAAGCGATAGATACCTACCTAGACACGCGTGCAAGTGAATCACACTTGCCGCGGCATAAATTTGCTCGTAGCGCGCTTCCACAGAGACTTGAGCTTAGGAAGAACAGAGGTCTTCTTGGTGGCTTCTGGTTGGGGTGAAGAAGGTGGCACGGGGGCAACGGCAGGTGGCGGGGAAGTGAACGCTTCCTTCCAACCAGTCGGCAACTCGAAAACGGGTTCTTCTCCAATGTCCAGGGACCTAATAGTCACGCGCACGAGGGCTTCGTCATCTTCAGGAGTCGGCATGACCGCCGCTCCCTCGTCGAAGCAAATAGCGGAGTCGCCGAAAGCGGCGATTGACTCCGTGGGGAAGGTGAAAATCGAGCTTTCGCCTTCATCTAGTGGTCGCGCTGAAACTCGGAAAACGTCATTGGTATCGTATGATTGATAGAATAAACTTGATTTATTGATAACTTGCAGGTTCTTGTGCAGTACAAGGGATTGTTCGGCGGAAATATCGGAGCGGGAGGGAGTGCAGGGGATAATGGCGCTGGACTCGAATGACGAATCTACACCGTAGAGGTTGGGGGTTCCCCCAACGATCATCGGCGAGCTCACCCATGTAAAACTTGGATGCGGATCTGAATTGATAGAATACCGAGCGACATCCTCGATCCAAGATGGTATTTCATCGGCTGCTACGGTGCGAACCCGATGACCGTGTCCTCGCGGTAGGTATGAAGCTTGGTAAAGAACTCAGCAACGCACAATCTCATTACGTATAATCAAGAAAGGGACTCACGGGGCGAAGCCATGGCGATCACATTCTGCCAATTACTAAAGAATTTGCCCTCCAGGTTAGCAACGGACTGGGGCATGGAGAGGAAGCGCTCACATGTCGGCGAAGAATGACGCCCTTCGTACGACGGAAAGATCCGCTCTGGTATCCTGATTCACACAGAACAACTATGAAGGAATGAGTGTGTGAGGAGAGAATTGAGGCTGACAGTCTGTACCTTGTTGAGGAGGACGCCGAATGACCCGTTCTGGAAGACGTGGCCAATCGATATCGTAGACATCATCGCCTGTAGATAGCTTGCTGGGTGTTCGTGCTCGCCCAGCCAAGGAAACTGCATCGACTGTTGTAAATGTCCGCGCTGCCGAAGGAGACCGAAACATACCTTATTCAAGTAGAATACGTGTAAGAACACGCCATACGCAAACCAGTCTACGCCATAGGAGTAATCCATGTTGCACAAGATTTCTGGGGCCATGTAAGGAAGTGTGCCGCAAACACCGCGGATTACAGGCTCGAGGGTGTTGTTCTTGTCTGTGCTCTGCGACAGGCCAAGGCACGGCACTGACGACTTGGGAGCCTCAAGATGTTGTGCCAATCCGAAGTCGCCTAGAACAACGTGACCGTCATTCTTCATCATGACATTCTCTAACTTGATATCTCGATGAACAATTCCAAGGCTATGAAGATGACCGACTGCGCACGCCTAGAAAGAAGAATACCAGTAAGTACGCGAAACACCCTGCTAGTAAAGGGGAACTTACCAATTCTGCAGACGCAAGCTTCTTGTCGGACTCGCGCATATGATGACGCTCATCGAATAGAGTGGAACGACAGTATTCCTGAGAATCACAAAATGAGACCTTCACTTTTCGTCACTTCAGCATGGAGGTCGAAAACTCACAGAAACCAGATAGAAAGCATGGACGTTATGAAACGACGCGAGTAATCCCAACAAGAATGGGTGACCAGATGCCTCGCGCATGATGCGTTGTTCCGCAAGAACTTCATTGATAATGTTCTGATCTTCGACGATGGCCTTGCAGATGATCTTGACGGCACACTGACGCCGGCTCTGCTTGTGGATGCCTAACGCGACTGCGCCAAAGGCGCCCTTGCCGAGGTAGGCTACATATTCATAATCCGTCGACGAGAGAGGTTGACATGAGGTGGGGATGGGGAGGCTGACATTGGACCTAGCCACAGCGGTGGCTGGGCGGGAAAGGGTGTGTGACCGCCAAGCGACAGGGATAGACGCAACGCCAGGAGTTTGCGCGGCAGCCACGTGATCGGTGTGATTCTGCTGATCCAGAGAGATAGTTTCAAAACCGTCCGCTCCGACTGTAGATTTGAAATCCGTCGACGGTTTGGACTCGACCGTGGCCTCAGTCTCCGGCTGCCAAAACTCCACAACTGCGGACATGGGCTCCAATGCCGAAGCGACCGTCACCTGAGGGGTCGTAGGAGGCACCATCTCGCCATCTAGCACAACTTGGTTGTCGTATGTAGATCCTAAGCCGATACTGAAGATTTCCATGACTTGACACTCGAGGTCAGCTGTCAAGTCCGTCTTCGACATCCAGTCGGCCTCCAGATCAGGATCCTCTTCGAGTGGTTGGAAGCATGACGCAGTGAGGAGGGGGAGATCGAAATCTGCTGACTCGGAGGTGGGAATGACAGAGGCGCTTGCGAGATCGGCCTTGGTAGGACTAGACTTGGCGGGAAGGGTCGCAGACTTCGCTCTGGCCGTCTGCAATGTTGGACGATTTACGGAGGAGACTGATTGGGGTCGGCTCAAGGCTGCGCGGGGGGTAAAGGCCTTCTTCACGGGAGGAGCTGCCTTCTCTGCGCCTGGACCGGAGAACTTGGCAGCAGAGAGCGACTTGGTGCTTACGCCGGAAAGCGAACCACGTTGCCTAGGACCAGAAGCAGTCGGAGCCTTGGAAATCGAAGATCTCTCGGAAGCCTTTGTGTCCTTGCCATGCCTGGGTGGAAGAGAGCCAGAACGGTCCATCTGCGCTGCCGTCGCGGGCTTGGCACTGAATGTAGGTGGGCGCGGCAACTTCAGCTCCCTGAACTGAGAGAGCATAGCCTTGTGACCGGAAATCTGCCTGCTGACCGCTTCTGTTGCGCGCTTCAGCCTGTCGGGGTTGGACGTGTCGGGAGGAGAAGTAAGGAGATTACGATGTTGGATGGGGACATCCTTATGCTTGTAGAGACGCATTGTAGATCTTACGAGTTGCTGGTACGATGATAGTACTTGGACGAAGTAAGAACGAGGAAACGAGGGCGCGACATGGGGCTTGACATATAGGCCATTCCAATTCCACCTGAAAGTTTGGCCCAGACGTTCATATTGAATTGGAATGGCCAATGTAGCGTGTCGGTTGGAGGCAGATATCGCGTTGATTACGTACAAGATTCCTGTTCGCGCAACACCACTGCGCCTGATCAAAGATACGTAACGTAACTTAACAGACGGTTCTCCGTCAGTGCAGTGATTTCATCCCAATTAGGTGTCCGTGCGAAATTAGGGACACCTGGGCACGGGGCAAGGTGCCACACCCAAATACACCGCAAATCATACACTCTGTAAATCGGTTTAACTTTCATGTCTGCTACATCTTCATCTTCTCAAACTATGGACCTGGGCCACAGTCTTTCCCATAGTGAATGGCCCTCTTGCACAGCAACACAGCCTACCCCGTTGCAGCAGAGTGACGCTTGCCCTTCCAGCAGTCGTAACCGCTCGAATGAGTCCCTTACGAGTTCCACAGTCGTGTCCTCAGAGCGACCATCTCCGTTGCATCCCGCTCTCGGCTTGCCACACCAGCAGGCCATAATACCTCACGGCCTGTCAAATCCCACCGCACCTCGACGACAAACACCGCATCATCGACTTGAAACGCACATGTCTCCAGTGCATTCGTCTGAGAGATACGCTGCGCCGATTCCTGATTCAACTAGTTCCCAGTCTCAACTTCAATCATTGTCGTCGAACCAAGAGATTGGATCACTACATACGCCCCACATCCCACCTGCCACGCTCCCACCGAGCGCCACGCCCCTCCAGGCACACCCGGCAAGTGTCAGCGATGGGTCCACCCCTCCGCCGCAACTTTGCCCAAACGTTGGTACGGTTGTAGGAGCTGGTCAGGCGCCCTTGGCCCCTGCGCCGTCCACCGAGGATGGTCGGCAACTTGGAGCACCTGATATCCCACCGTGCATACAAAGGTCTGCGTACATTTAAATGATCCTGGTTGTGTTTGCTTTTCTCACCACGCTTCTGCTCTACAGTCATGCCCCCGCAATCGGGTTTGGCCAGGCTTTAATGCGTGTTCTGCAGTTTAGCGGCCGACTCGCAGCAGAGGACCAGAAGGTGTGCCTTCCTGTTCGCCCTTGGCAGCACAATCATCGAGCGTGTTTACCTTGTAGTCCCAAAAGTTACAATACTCACACTGGGTGAACTTGGTGGAGGAATTCTTCCTGGCATCAGCTGCCTTGAAACTTACGCTCTGGAAAGACAATGAAAAAATGGAAGCAAAAGTGTTTGGTTCGTCCTGGTTTCCTCCACAGTCCCCAAGGTTTCTTACGAGTACGACAGAAATCGGTGCATCAGTCCTACCTCGGTTTTTTCTCGCCACCAGCCAATCTGGTGTCAAATCCATGACATTGTCTCTTGATGGCGCGCGTGAACGCGTTAT
Source organism: Lactifluus hygrophoroides (assembly GCA_003314055.1). NCBI lineage: Eukaryota > Fungi > Basidiomycota > Agaricomycetes > Russulales > Russulaceae > Lactifluus > Lactifluus hygrophoroides. Next base: position 5,763 of record QLPC01011674.1, on the reverse strand, counting down.
TGGACACAACCACGCGGTCGTACAATGCGTCTCTGCTATATGGGCATATCGGTACCACAATGGATACACTGTGACACTTCACGGACCATTTACAGCCCACGTCTTTGTTGTTTCTAATGCAGCTCAGAGCATTGCCCCGGGGCAATTAGCGTCAGCATCTCATTCTGCCTTTTTTCTCAAGATCGATCACATACAATTTGACTCCAATCTCTATGAGAAGCGGATTTCTATGGATGTCATCAACGGTAATCGCCTTGATGCCAACATCTCCTCACAACTACGCAGCGCTCCTACACCAACACCAATTGTAAGCGGTGAAGACGTTTCGTCCTCACACCCGCCGCAACTATCGCCTCCACAGACGGGTAGAAGAGATGACGAAGAACCTCGGATATTATACGAGCACGCGTTTATACCTCTGGAACCGGTCAATGCTTTTGGTATCCCACAGGCTACCATGAGATGTCTTGAGGTACGTTCGCCGAACCTATGCTTCCCTAGCGCAAGTCTAAATGATCTTCATGACTTTTTAGCTGGCGGAAGCCGTGGAACAAATGTCCGAACTCATGCACTACTCACGTGAAACGGGCCTTGGTCCCCTTGGTGGGTTCACTTCCTTGATGAAGCCGGGGTTGATACCCATATCCATATACCAGACTCGCTAAGGAAACTTGCACAAAATATTCGGGAGACGGATCCTTCGAGTTATCTCAAACCCCCCTCTGAGAACAATGATGCAGAATCGTCAACGCGCGAGTCGACCACACCAGTTCGGGCTCGGGAGACGCCGAAGCGCCCTCGAGGCCGCCAAGGAAACGTCGAGCCGCTTTACTTGACCCTTGCAGATTTTTTATCCATATGTCAGCCAGACTAGTGCCGTCTAGCGGAGTAGCGGAGGGACTCTACTCCGCGAGGACATTATGAATCACCGGCAACGTCGAGGCTCAAATTTTGACAATGAGAAAAGTGAATCATGTTATGTTCCGTGCGCGCACTGTCCCAGGCCAAGAAGAAGCGAGGGCGGAGCGGATCAGATCCCCTACATTAACTTAGTTACATTTCCATGGACTCTCACTCTCACTGGCTGGACACCATTTCCCCGGATTGCCAACTCCAGATTGCGGTGGGCGGCTGCCCAAGATGGCAGCCCGTCCTCGCCGTTGTCCCTCCCCCCCTCCGAATCTTGTTTATTTCTCTCTGCAAATTCTTGCTTCGCGCTATCCTCCCCCCTCCCCCCCTTCAGAGCTTGTGCGGGTGCAGGTGATTGCAAGTACCCCGCGACGCTCGTAGCCAGCCCCAAGTAACGCGCCACTTATACGCGCCTGCGCGTCAGTTTTTCCCCTCCAAATTCATTTGTTAACCAAAACCACTGAGTCCTTTGATTAGGTTGGCGACAAGACTTCCAAGTTGGTTGCCAGTGGGCATGCACGTGGCATTTGGGCACGTGACTCGGAGCACAGGTACTTGATTTTATTTTATTTTTACCAAGGAGTCTTAGTCTTCTCTTCACCATCATTGTCACGGCCAAAGACCCTGATCAATAGTAAAAATGGGAAGACACTGTGGGCGTGACGGGAGCTGCGGGGCAATGTAGCCTGGTGGAGACCGGTGGCTACAGGGCCACGATTCGGGCTTGGTCGGGAGTATGGGAGTACTACTACCTCTAGCTTATGTATGAGTAGGTATTAGACAATACTGGTGGTATCGATAGTCAGAAGCATCCAATGGCTCAATATCAAGTCGGGTGCGGTAGCACGTTCAGACTCTGTTCACAAGCCGAACCTCTGGTGTTTACATTACTTGCTCTCATTGTGCAACAATGTACTGATACTATTGCACACCCGGAAGTCGTCAGGTACCGTCAGGGGTCTTGTCACATATTGTCACGACCTGTCATTGCAAACTCAGAAGTAATTCGAATTCCGACTAATACAGTATGTGGGTCCGGTGTAGTAGTACGCGGTAGAGGGGGGATCACGGTGGAGGTGGGGTCATTGAATGACAGTATAGTAGATCCTTGTGTCCTAGGAAGTGTATGTGAATGAAATACCTGTGACTGTGGACGATGACGACCAAAAAGACCAGCAAAGCGTGTGTTTTGGGAAAGGTTTGGATTGCCATCCAAGTGCTGCTTGATTTCTGGGGCTGCATGTGCAATACTTTTATAGGATCCATTATTATACCCATCAATTTCTGCCTTAATACGAGACTCATTATCCTCTGCATGTGACTTAGAGCGAACAGGAGGCATTGCAAAGTATTGCAGATCAATTGTAGTATTCCGCGTGCCATGGAGAGATGCAGCTAGGCATCACGTGCCAAAGAATAATAGCTCCGCCCCGGCACAAGTCGGCAGGCGTGATGGTGCGTTACAGATGTTGAAAAATGGGACTCCTCTAATACTGTTCCAATTACTCTGAAATTTGGTACATAGGGTCTATACATCATAAACACTTTGAGATTTGAATATTATAAGTGTACATGAGGAATTGAGCTAGATATGAACAGGTGCCGACTTCTAGGTGTGCTGACGGTACCTGCCGACTTCCGGGTGTGCAATAGTATCTGTGCTATTCCGTGCGTTGCGTTCCTGTTGGTGGGTGGACCCCATCCACGATGAGAGGATTCAATACACTGACTCGGAGGGTCCGAGCACTTTAGAATCTCCAGAGAGCATACGTTGGCTTCACCGTTGTTGCTGTAGCAGCATCCCCACAACTGACATAATGAGTGACAGAACTTGCATATCCCCAGAGCTGAGATCTCGGACATCATCTATACTTTCAAATTCGTTTAAAAAAGAAGCGAGAATCCTACAGTTACTGCAGCACGGCCCAGGCAAATCCCGCCATGAAGTCTAAAAGCCATCATGTCCAGGGACAACACCCGCCGCTGGACCACCTCTTCCGAACATCCTCCTCAAATCGTCTGCAAGGGCTTCTGGTTTCTCATAAGATGCAAAGTGCCCACCAGCAGCATGTTCCGACTCGAACACGACATTCGACTCCGCACGGAGGAACCTACACAAAATTTCGCATTTGAGCCTTGATAATCAGAAAGCTACAAGGAGAAAGACAAACGCTCTAGGTGATTGGGCTATCTCCTTTGGAAAATATGACACGCCGACGGGTACGGTTACCGGCCGGAAATTCGCCATTTCGCGCTCTATCGACCCTAGTATCTCGTAGTATATCCTCACCGATGCTGCCGGTCCTTCACGTGAGAACCAGTAGATTGATACCCAAGTCAGCACTAGGCCACCATGTCAGACCGATCAAAAGGCACTATGACCCCCAAGACCCTCACCTTCTTCGTCGGTCCAAGGGTAAGAATCTGTCCACTGAACGAGCTTTTCATATATCCATGCAAGCATTCCGACAGGCGAGTCTGCGAGGCCATATCCCAGAGTTTGGGGACGCGTCGATTGCTGTAAAGAATAGCCGCGGCCAACTTTTTCATGCCGTTGAGTCAACGCCAAGCCTTCCCGTTCGTGTGGTGTAAATGGTGTGAGAATGAACTTGATGAATTGTATGGGATTTCTCCAGAATGTGATCGGCATTCCACTAGTGAATAGCCGGCAGGTGAAAACGAGAGAAAGAGGGTCAGAGAGACGAGCCTCTTACCGAGGAAAGTTTGTATGGGATGCTTTGACGTGACGAGGACCGTAATGCGATGCTAAGACGCGTGTTAGCTTAGCGTGTGCCGTTGAGTGAGTCGATCTCTCCCAATGAAAGGGGGGCACAAAAACGTACAAAATAACCCCAATCACCGCCTTGAGTTACGTACTCAGAGTATCCAAGGGACAACATCAATTTGTTCAAGAGCTTTGATGTATGTCAACAATGACAAGGCGATCGCGAAAGGCTCTCAGATAGAAGAGCGTACGTCTGCATATTGTTTTCCACCGAAGCCACGAGTCAAGACCCCTTGTGACCACGCTTATCCGGGAAGACTTGGTGCGACGACGTGAAAAGATGGATGGCCAGGCTCTGTTGCTGTCAGAATTGGTAACATCTTTGTCACCTCGATAAAGCTGCCAGGCCCTGCGCACAACCCCGTCAGCTTCTTACGCCCAGAGGTGAGGCGAAATCAACATACATCCGTGCACAAAAAGCAGCGGGATCGCGCCCTGCACTTGGCTCCTCTGATGGACGTAATGGATATTCAGGACCCCAAACCCTTCCACTTCAATGTCGCGGGTGAACATGGGAAGTTTATTGAGTTCACGTTCGTGTGCGCGCCAGTCGTAGTCATCTTTCCACTTGTTGGCCAGACGTCTCACATCAGAGAGAGGGACGCCATAATCCCAGCCGGCGTCATTTAATTCGTCCGGAAAGCGGGTGTCGGCAAGTTTGTGACTGAGAAGAGCAAGCGCATCGTCCGAAACGGCAATTTGGAAGGAGCTTTCGGATGACATGCTACAGGATACACTCGGTATACTCCTGGGGCCTGGGTAGTCCTGAAACCGAGGTCGGAAGGTGTGTGTCACGGAGAGAGCAAGAATAATGAGAAGTTATCGCCACATTGGCTGGGCTCTAAAATAACTAGCACTCGGCACGATCCGCCTAATGTAATCAGGTGAACTGAATGTGTGCGACGCACACCGTGGTAGCCCAGTGACTCGGATGCATGGCCCTCTCCTCCACGCCGCGGCCGCCCGCGGTTCCAGTGCCCGCTTCCCAGCTCCAGACGCGCAACGAATTTGTGCGCAGACTGACAATAAGGCTACACGTCTTCGTATGTCGTTTTTCCTGTTGACCGGGCATGAGGGAGCTACAGGCAAGTGAATCTCTTTGATACACGAGTCACTGGCTGACGCAGCCGAGATTGGCGCTAACACTGGGTACTATTGTCCACCCTTCAGTAGAGACTTACTTATATCTATGATAGGCTTGATAGCTCAATTCTTCACGTATGCCTAAGACATTTGAATGGCAGTTTTCCTATTGTATAGACCCAATTTGATTGATTCCTTAGTTGGGCTTCTCTCTGGATACTGGTCAATGTGTCACAGACTACCTGCTGAGGGGTATTGATATCATCAACTGCCAGTGCAGGGCAGAGCAACTCGGAAGGCTATAATAACCTTGATAATAACGTTCGTATTTTGGCTGTAGAACACAAGGCAGGAAAAGTTTTCTCCCTTTCAACATCCATCAATTTTTGCAGGTTGTTATGTCAAGGTGACCCGCACTACAGATACAGTACATGTTATTTAAACACGTACGAATAATCGGAAATGCGTTCAAGCATCCGATAATCATGACGCTTTCGCAAAAAATACCCTTCCTTGGCGTCCTCGGGGCGTTGCCTATGTTCCCATTCCCGCAGATACCTCTAAACTTCTTCCTTTCCACAAATGTCGTCCTCAGAAACGAGAATACTGTATTTTGGGGCACCGGACGTCACCGTGCACGAGGTTGTCATTATGAATGATGAGGTCAATCCGCTTACTAATTCCCGGCCCGTGTATGCCGTAGATAAGATCTCCAACGTAGCGTAAGCACATAAGCATACGTAGGGATGCGATACTATTGTGTCCATCGGAGTTGAATTTGCACATAGTAGTTGAATTTCATTTTTGTGATTTTATCTCTGCCCTCAATCCTTCCGGAAATTTACGGGTTCATATCATATACATCTTGTTCATGTACAGTAAAAATATGGAAGGGATATGACTACCAAAAGTAGCTCTGAGAGAATAGCCGGATTGGTGGACAGGCGATTTGAGAATGAATTTCTGATTTGCGATCTGAGATGACA
>QLPC01011670.1:0-11089 GCA_003314055.1 Lactifluus hygrophoroides | reverse complement strand
AGCGCACACGATCCTCGCACAGGCCTGGGCGTTATTCTTACTTCGAACGTAGACGAGGCTACCCTCCGGCAGCTCCCTCTTCTGGCATATGCCATGAGGCATTGGGCGGACCATGCCCAATTTGAGAATGTATCAACAAATATACGCGATGAGATTCGACTTTTCTTCAATGAGGACATCACATTGGGAAGAATGGCTCCGGGATTACGACATCGACCTGGAATGGCGTTCCGTCGGACATTGTGCCTCATTGGAAATGACAACGCCTCTATATCATGCTGCATTGTGTGGGTTCTATGTCGTTGTTAAACGACTCGTTATCAAGCATCCAGGAGATGTAAATTTTATGAGCGGCCGCTGGCAGCAGCATTGCACGAGAATCGTATCCATGTTGCTGAGCTACTGTACCAGCACGGGGCAGATGTTCAAGTTCAGGATGGAGGCCAGTGGACGTATGATTACTGTGACATGTGCCAGCGATATCAACTCAGCGGACGTGTGTGCGCACGCGGCAGACGCACACTGGGTAGTGGGTACGGTACAGTGACGAAAAAAGGCCTCGAGTCGAGCCTGCGTGACACAAAGAATGTTATAAAAGCCCATTTCGTCGATCACGATCACAGGGTGGATGGGACCATTCTGGGAATAGACGGAGACAAATCTCAATGTCATTTTCCACACTTCTCTCGCTGGCTGACACATTCTTCAAGTTATTTCGGTGACTGGCGGTGGTAAGTTGCTGCCAGTGTATGTAAGTTAGCGTATGACACTCCATATTAGGAAGGGGCCGGCAAGTTCGTGCCGGAGTAAGTTATCAACCTAACTTATATCAAGCTTCAATGCTCAGCGCTCAGCCCCAGCGCAACCAGCGTCCAATGATACAATATCAAGAGTTATCTAAACGGACAAAGAAATGTCAAACAGATCTAAAGGTTAATAGATTTGATTAGAAATTTACCAAAGGAGAAATAAGTAAGTTAGATCGTGATGAACATGCCCCGTGCCTGGGCACTAAAGTCTCTTTTTTTTTTTTTTGAATGCGTTTAAAGTCTCTGTCACAGAAGCGCGGCTTCCGATCAGCCTCCCCGTAATCTGGCCGTGGCCAGGTGGCATCTGGAATATGTGTGCGGGCTCGCCATTGTGTTGAATGCAGTTTGGCACAGTGTCATGTCAATAACTCTGGCACGGTTACGGATGCCGACTTGTACGAGCCAGAGGAGGGGATATCGGTGTGACAAGTATGTCTATTTTGCACCTGTAGATTGAAATTCACTTCGTTGACGATGGATCTGTGACTATTTCTGAGCGCAGCACTGTTCTGGGACATTTTCTCAGCTCGATACCAGACATTCCTAACGCCCAGGCGCATACATTTGATTGAAGACATGCAAGATCAACACACGGGCTGCCCTACAAGTCCGGTGCCGTTGAGGCGCACCTTCCACTGAGTAGCCATCCATGGCAACTTTTGAGGTCAACCTCCAACTGCTATTATCTGAGTCCAATCACTCGACACTTGTTCTACCCCGGACGACTCGTTTCGTTTCGTTTTGTTTGCGCTAGCGATTCTCTGACCGTTTGCCCTCCTCGATTTCCTTACCTCTCTTCACCTCTCATCCTCGGGGACGGCGCTTCTGATTACTGTGCTACAGTGGGTTGTGAGTCAGTAAATATTACCTTATGCAACATCCCTGTGATTGCTAGTGTCTAAGCAACGTACGCGCCATGGGAGAATCCTGTCAATCTCCATCAGATCGCCTCGAGATTAGGTTCGAGCTGTCAAAGGGACAGACCGAAAGATGTAGGATAACCGCTCTCGCATGAGGGATGTGTAACCGTCCACTATATGTTGTTTGAGATACCAATGAACCAAAGGCAAGAAGGGGCTGGGGTTGTCGTGCAGAAAATTGGAGACGACGCCATGAAAGTGAAGTAGGTCCCGATAGTTGCGTGCATCACGGTTTAGCTAGGTTGAAAAGGAGACAGATGGCGAGTAAGGCTCCTGGTCATGGCATACTTGCGAACTCAACGAGACAACGACATGATTGTATTCTGTGAGAACAAGCGGATAAATGATATGGGCTGAAGCACTACACACAAAGCAACAACGCAGATAGTGACCCGTTATACTAAAGGTAAGGAGTCTGCGAGGGCTTGCCTTGAATTCGAATGGATGAGATGAACAGATAGTGAGAGACTCTGAGCATCATGACGTCGATCAATAACTTAACTTAACTCGTGCCCTCTTTGGCTTGGTAACACAACATTCGTCACGGGTCACGGCGCGGAGTGTGACACGAGTGACACGACCAACTCCGCGACGGACCGCTCAAGCCGTTCGGCTGGGACGAAATATCGTTCATTTCTTATCCAGTTATCTCCAGTTACGTTACCCTCCACATTCTCATCCTGGCCTGTGTCTCCAGTTACGTTACCTCCACATCCTCATCCTGGCCTGTGTCTCATTTTACGTTAGCCTCCACACACTGCGCTCTCGGAGTGTAGCCCAAGCGCGGGTCATTCATGCGCGTCCTGAAACTTTCGTGAAACACAGGATGAAGAGGCAATTTTCGCCCATGGCCCCAATTAGAACTACTCACCAAAGTCACGTTTCCACCACTATTAGCGTACTTCTGGGTTATCGTTAAGACACATCTTCTCACTCACCTCCATTCCCTGTTCCACTGACCATGCTCGTCCTGCGACATGTAGGACGTAGGAATGATTTCCACGATCCACCAGCCAACGCACTTCTTCAGTTCATCCCGGATCTTCTTCACCGCATCTTCAGCGTCCCGTGACACCTCGGCGTCCTCAGACGACGCGCTCGACACCGTCTTGACACAACTCACGCGCATAGCGTTCTGCTTCTCCTTTCCTGGCGCCAAGTGGCGATGCTCGACCTCCTCGAGTATCTCTTTCTCCGGCTTGGCATCCTCGCAGCAAGTAGAGTCGTATGCTTCGCGCATCTTGCTATTAGGCTGCTCGATCATCGGCGATGGCAGTGGGATGTGCAAATGCTTGAGCGCCGCCGCATCGTCGAATTCGACGTGGTTGTGTGCACGGATCTCGAGCACCATCCAGCGCAACGGAATGTTCGACAGAGCATATGATTTCGAATACTTCGCGTTTCCACCCCCTACGTCTATCACGAGGAGAACATATCGTCAGCCATGATCCGCGAGTGGGGTCGACCGAGGGAGTCGGGTCAGCTTTCGGTCCAGAACCGAAAAAGGATGCAACGCATACACTCACCTGAGTGACAACCAGCGAACCAAACTTCTTTCACGATCGTCTCTTGATAGCATCCCAGAAGATTACACACCTCATCGAAAGATAAGCCCTGCCTGAACTGTACGATCATATGATTTGTGCGGACAAATGGGAGTGTTCGGGAAACGGGAATCCCGACACTCATCGTAGTGTTTTAAAAAAAAAAAAACCAAGTAAGGTGCTCCACGTCGAAAAGAGACACGAAAAGCGCCAAGGACTCCCTGGGTACCGTGCCGTCGCGCCCGAAAGCCTTTTCAAATCGATGCGCTAACTTGTTGGATTGATGACTCGAAGTCTTGCATAGCTTGTATGAGAATTAGTCTTGCTTAAAATTCTCCTTGGGCACAAGCCCACCTAGTCCATAGTGAGACGTCGTTCAGATTGCTTGGCGGTATGAGGCGAGCCTTGAGGCCGAGCTCGGAACATCGCGTAAAAGTCGCGCAGTCGTCGCGTAACTCGCGTTCGGAGCGCCTGCCGCGCCAATCCGAGCATCTCGATACGTCGACATCACTGGCCTCCAACGTCTAAAATCCCGGTGACAAGCTTAAGATGAGTCGTCCATTACACAGTACGCCACATTCACCTTCTCTCTATGTGCTTTATATCACCTTGCATAGATCAACCCACTCACTGTCAACGCACCCTTCAACATCCACGATGCTAGTCTCCGTCCCCTGTCCAACGACGTCAACCGCCACTCGCAGAGAGTCTCGACTGCTGGTTATTATACTCTATAAGTGTTCCTTCCCTCCAATTGTTCAATGTTAACATGTCCTACCCATTCCCTTAGTTTTCTCAGACTGCATTACCCGTTTTGCTGGCAGTCTTAACCTACCTTCGTCAAGAGGCAGGTAATTCTGAGCAAACGAGTCGAGGTTCAATTCTTCTCAAAGTCCATGGTGCCATTTTTGTCTTTCGTTCTCCTTCCCTCTTTTCTTTCTAGAACTTCTTTCTCTCATGACATCCCAAAGCAATTCAGAGGCCATCTAGTTTTTCCTCCCTACTCACGAGTCATGTCGTCGCAAGCAGACTCAAGTCACTCGACTCTCTCATTCTCTCGCCTCCTTCACCCTCGTTCCATGCCGGACGACTCTTTTTGAGCAACCCTCTGACAGTTCGCCCTCGGTCGTCCCTCGTTTTCACCTCTTTATCCTCGGGGACGGTTTCCGTGCTACAACGGGTTGTTAGTGAGCAAGGATGAGCGCCCAAGCGATGTAGGCGTCATGGTAGAACCCTGTCAAATAATCTCCATCAGATCATTTCGAGATTAGGATCCAACTGTTAAGTTAAAGGGACGAATCGAAAGATGAGGCATGATCGCCCTCGTGGTAATTCTCCATGAAACGTCCATGATATGTTCGTTGAGATACCAGTGAATATTACTGTAAGAAGAGAATGCGGACTACCGTGCAGAAATTTGGAGAGACGATGCCAAGCTGAAAGTAAAGTAGTCCTAATGCCTATCTGTATCACGATTTACAGTAATTGTATTTGAAAACTGAGGACGGGTTGGGAGTAACGTTCTCGGAAATAGCATATTCACGACTCCGGGTGATCTTCAGTACTAATTTTTGTTATTCTGCGGTTTGCGACGAGAATACCCCGGCTGACTAGAGGTCTAGAGCGAAAAGCTGGACGAATGATATTGGGTAAAAAGGCACCAACACTGTCTAACAGAGCGATACTGTCATGTAACGCACACGTTGCGAGTGCTTGCTTCTAGTTCGAAGGGATGAGATGAGAGCCTGAGGTTCTGGGCATCATGACGTTGATGATCAATAACTCGCTGGAGGTGTTCTCAGTTATAGCCACTTCCATAACGCCCACGACCTGTTTCACCTCATGATCAGGAGGAACGTCTGCATCCCACTGGGCAGCTGTGGGCCCCTACACATAAAATCCGTGCTACTGGTGGACATGCCTCAGCAGCGGAAGTTCACATGGACAGAAGCCAGTTGGCTGCAAGCAGATCGTATAAGGCACCGATATCGGGCACGTCGCCGGCGAGGTCCGGGAGAGCACAGGAAGCCTATCCATAGGCCATCTTCAGCGCTTCCCCCCCCTCAGGCTGTGCCCACTGGCAGGGCAGTGTCCTAGCATCCTAGCATCCGTGTGCACACGAGGTAGTCCTCATATACTTGACAGCAGTTCCGCCCTCCTCATCACCCATCTACTTCTAATAATATTCTTTCAACGAACTCCGTTTTCATCATGTCCCCGACTCCTCCCACGGCATCCTCCTCTTCCAACTTCCAATCCGTCTTCAATGCTGCCTTAAGGGCATACCAAGCAAAGACAAAGACAGATCTTCTTACCCATCCTCTTGCCGCTCAACTGTGCAACTGCGACTCTACCACCGCCATATTGGACCTGCTTCAAAACATAGTCTCCAAATTCGATCAGCGGAACAATAACAATCAAAGATTCACAAACTTCTTGAACCTCACTGTGAACGTCCTCTACGCGTTTTCCGGAACTCTTGGTGAAGGCGTCGGTCTGGTAACGCTCAAATAGTCGTCTCTCTTCGATTTGCCCTCTGATGTCTATCTTGAAGGCATTCCCACCTGCAAAGGCCGTCTTTGCTGGTATTGGCGTTCTGCTATTGGTCAGCATATTCTTTTCATCCCTTCCTGCTGCATCTTGTAACGCCCAGTTTCTTCAGGCGGCCAAGGATCTCGATGAGAGTCAAGGCGTGCTCATCAATCTTTTCGAGCGCATCGAAAACTTTCTAAGGCGCCTCGAGTCTTACATGAATGTACCATTGATGAAAGCAATGAGTGATCTAATTATAAAGGTCATGGTCGAGATTCTGTCTATTCTCGCCATCGCAACGACGGAGATTCAACGAGGACGAACAAGTGAGCTGATGTCTGATAACATGTGCCCGTTGATTGATATTTCCTCTAGCACGATATGTAAGGAAGCTTATTGGCAGGACAGATGTTGAGGATGGGTTGAAGAGGCTAGACAAACTGACTCAGGAGGAGGCCCGGGCGGTGATGGCGCATGTGTTGAAAGTTGCGCACAGGGCTGAGGATAAAGTTGAACTGGTTATTGACGGTGCGCAACACGTGTTCATTGGACCATCAATACTGTTCTGAATGTCTATATGATTAGACTGCAAGGAGATAAAAGAGACGGTGCAACGGATAGAAGAAAATGAGGCGAGGGTAAACATGCGACGAATAGTAGAGAACATTGAAGAGATCCATTCGACATTCGTCCGTAGTGCCCTTCGCCCTGGGCACTCGGACGTTCCCACAAGAGAGGAGTTGCGAGACGCTGTTGAAGCATGGCTCTCCCCGCCTGATCCCTCAATAAATCATTACATTGCATGCAGCGCCCGTCGTAGGGGAACAGTAACTTGGTTTCTTCAGGACAGTATCTTCGAAAAATGGAAATCGACGCCTTCGCTCTTGTGGGTCCACGGAAAACGTATGTTGTTTTCACCCTATATTAACTGTATCTCATACGACCCGTACCCTCCCTTCTTTGTAGCTGGCTCAGGCAAGAGTGTTCTCTGGTTCGTTACTTCTCTTTCTTCTCAATTATTGTTATATGGTCTGACGTGCCGACCAGCTCCGCAATAATCGAACATGTCATGGCCCTTCGCGATGCAGGATCGGCATCCCTGAGTTATTATTACTTTGATTTTCGTGACGAGCATAAGCGAAATCGCGACAACCTGCTCCATTCCCTTCTCCTTCAGCTTTTCGCTCAATCCGATCATTATTTCAACATCATTTCCCATCTCTACTGGAAACACAACAATGGCGTAAACAAGCCCGGAGATGGTGCTCTGAAAAAATGCTTGCATAGACTTGTCTCCCTCCCTGTGGAACCCCCAGTTTACATCATCGTGGATGCAGTTGACGAGTGTCCCGACAACGCTGGCATGCCAACTCCACGGGAACAGGTCCTTGACCTTTTCAGGGGTCTCGTTGATCTTCGCAGCTCAAATCTTCATTTATGTCTCACGAGTCGGCCAGAAGTCGACATCGTCAAGGCCCTGAAACATTTGACGTCTCTCACCATGTCCCTTCACGACGAATCTCGACAAAGGAGCGATATCGGTCAATATGTGAGGTCTGTTGTATACTCAGACCGAAAGATGCGGAGATGGAGGGAGCAGGATAGGCAACTAGTTGTTAAGACACTCTCCGCAAGAGCCCATGGAATGTAAGTATGATTACTTCCATAATCGTGGGCATTCCTGACACAATCAAGAAGGTTTCGATGGGTCCACTGTCAACTGGAAGTGCTGCGGCATTGTCTTCCGCCAAGTGTGAGGCGGGTTCTTCAAGAATTGCCTCAAACGCTCGATGAGACGTACGAACGGATATTGGAAGATATCAATGATGCGAACCGAGATCATGCCCATCGTCTTCTACAATGTATCACTGTCGCGATTCGACCCCTCCGTGTTAAGGAACTTGCGGCGATATTGTCGGTTGACTTCGACACGGCGGGTCCGGGACGGATTCCAACTGTGAACGTCGACTGGAGATGGGACGATCAAGGCGAAGCAATACTCTCCACATGTTCGAGCTTAATTGCTATTGTCAAACACGGGGGTCGTCGAGTGGTTCAATTCTCACATTTTTCGGTCAAAGAGTTCCTGACCGGTGAACGGCTGGCGAAGTCGAGAAGTGATGTTTCTTCTTATCATATTCTTCTCAAGCCTGCGCACACGACCCTCGCACAGGCCTGCTTGGGCGTTATATTCTATTCTCAAGTTGACAAGAATACACTGCGGAAGTTATCTCTTCGGGAATATGCCATGAGGCATTGGGTGGATCACGCCCGATTCGAGAATGTATCATCAAGCATACTGGATGGGATAGAGTCCTTCTTCGATGCGGACAAACCACATTGGAGAGAATGGGTCCAGGTTTACGACATCGACCGGCGATGGCCCAATTTCTCCATATGCTACCCAGTTCAAGTCGAAACCCCGCTATATCGTGCTGCACTGTGCGGGTTCTATGACGTGGTCGAACGACTCGTTACCAAGCATCCACAGCATGTAAATTTCATGGGGGGTCAGAAGGGCACACCATTTGTGGCAGCATTATACGAGGAGCACTTTCAAATTGCGGAGCTACTGTATCAGCACGGTGCTGACATTCAAATTCGGGACAATCACAAAAACACTCTGCTACATATCGCAGCCACTAACGGCTCCATAAACATTGTGCAATGGCTCCTCGACCACGGCGCGGATGTGGAAACTGGTGTCAGTTTGGGCGTCCGAGGACTTTTACGGCGATACTGCGGCATTCCGAGTGTCGGCCTTGACACTCCGCTGTATCTTGCAAGTTTCGAAGGACACTTCAACGTCGTTCGGATGCTTATTGAGCACAAGGCTAACGTCAATGCCAAGGATCGTCACCGCACGCCTCCATTGCACGCAGCAATCTTTAAGGGATACTTCAACATCGCTCGGGTGCTTATTGAGCACAAAGCTGACCTCGACGCCAAGGATGGTTCCCTTCGCACTCCAATGCAAGTAGCAAGCTGTATGGGACATCTCGACATCGCTCGGATGCTTATTGAGCACAAAGCTAACCTCAATGCCGAGGATCATCACCATAGGACTCCATTGCACGCAGCAATCTCTGAGGGACACCTCGAGATCGCTCGGATGCTTATTGAGCACAAAGCTAACGTCAATTCCAAGGATCATTACGATACGACTCCATTGAAACTAGCAATCTCTAAGGAACACCTCGACATCGCTCGGATGCTCATTGAGCACAAAGCTAACGCCAATCCCAAGGATCGTTCCCATACGACTCCATTGCACGAAGCAATCTTTAAGGGACACTTCGACATTGCTCGGATGCTTATTGAGCACAAAGCTAACGTCAATTCCAAGGATCATCGTCATAGGACTCCATCGCACGCAGCAATCTTTAAGGGACACCTCGACATCGCTCGGATGCTCATTGAGCATAACGCTGACATCAATGCCGAGGATCGTGACCACACGACTCCATTGCACCAAGCAGTCTCTGAGGGACACCTCGACATTGCTCGGATGCTTATTGAGCACAAAGCTAACGTCAATGCCTACGATGCCTTTGGAAGCGCCCCATTGCACATTGCGTCGAATCCCCGTGTCAACAGTGATCAGCTCGAGATCATGCGACTGTTATTGGAACATATAGCGGATGCCAATACACATCATAATGCGCGATCGACCCGATCCCACTGGGCATTATTCAGGCGGCAGAGATGGCATATTCAACCTTCCGAGTCTTCCGACGAGCAGCGCGCAAATATTCATGCAAGGGACAGAGAGGGCTGGACTGCCCTCCAAATAGCGTCTGCGCAAGGGAATCTTGAGATCGTGGTGTTACTGCGAGAGCACGGCGCATTATATTGAGTGCGAAATATACATTCGGTACGAGAACATAACAAATGAATTCCATTCACGTGATCTGATATCTCTATTGTTGAGGCAGAGTGAGGGTCTGAGTTCGAGAGAGGATTGGAGAGCAAGGAATGAAGGAGCAGGCAAATAGAGACACGGGCGATGGTCATGACAGGAGAATGGAAGATGATGAGAACATCGAGACTCGGCATAGACTCTCTCGACCAGCGCTCTGGAGATTTTCGAAATCTACAGCATTTGATCGATCCTATCGGACTAAATACAGAGCTTTAATACCCTGTACATGTATTTATACATTACGACGCTTGGCCGTCTCGGAAATGGGTAAACAACAAACAGAGTGAGACAGGTTCATGGGATTAGAAGAATAGTTCCTCGGAGATGTGGAAAACGAACGTAGCCCCACGATATTATCGTTCATTTCTTATCCGGGTTATCTCCAATTACATTACTCTCCACGTTCTCATCTTGGTCCGGGTCCCATTTTACGTTAGCCTCCACGTACTGCGCTCTCGGAGTGTAGCCCAAGCACGGGTCATTCATACGCGTCCTGACACTTTCGTGAAACACAGGATGAAGAGGCAATTTTCGCCCACGGCCCCAATTAGAACTACTCCCCACCAAAGTCACGTTTCCACCACCATTAGCGTACTTCTGAGTTATCGTTAAGGCACATCCTCTCACTCACCTCCGCTTCCTGTTCCACTGACCACGCTCGTCCTGCCACATGTAGGATGTAGGAATGATCTCCACGATCCACCAGAAAAGGAAATGGTTCTTCTTCAGTTCATCCCGGATCTTCTTCACCGCATCTTCAGCGTCCCATGACACCTCGGCGTCTGAAGACGACGCGCTCGACACCGTCTTGACACAACTCGCGCGCATAGCATTCTGCTTCTCCTTTCCTACCGCCGGGTGGCAATGCTCAACTCCCTCGAGTATCTCTTTCTCCGGCTTGGCATCCTCGCAGAAAGTAGAGTCGGATGCTTCGCGCATCTTGCTATTAGGTTGCTCGATCATCGGCGATGGCAGTGGGATGCGCAAATGCTTGAGCGCCGCCGCATCGTCGATTTTGACGTGACTGTGTGCACGGATCTCGCGCACCATCCAGCGCAACGGAATGTTCGACAGCGCATGTGATTTCGAATCCTTCGCGTTTCCACCCCCTACATCTATCACGAGAACACATGGTCAGCCATGATCCGCAAGTGGGGTCGACCGAGGGAGTCGGGTCGGCTTTCGACCCGGAACCGAAATAGGATGCAACGCATACACGCACCACAGTGACAACCAGCGAACCAAACTTCTTTCACAGTCCTCTTTTGATGGCCCTCGCGGCATTTCGGGCCAAAAGAGGTGGACGGGGTATCTGGGCTTCCCTTCCTGGTTTTCTTGAAAAGGTTCATTGAATGCAACACC
>QLPC01011669.1:0-25715 GCA_003314055.1 Lactifluus hygrophoroides | reverse complement strand
TAGATATAAGCAAGTGTCGACTGGGGGGTGTGTCGGCTAAGGGTGTCGACTGAGGGGTGGACAACAGTACTATCGTTTCCTTAGAGATGCAAATCACCTGGGTAATGCAAAATGCATTTTTCTCCTTCACTCACTGTGCGATAACACTGATCTTTGTACGATCTGAACTCTTAATTGCATTGCAGATATACCGTGTTTTCCACAGATTCCCATTCAAAGGAAAGAGTGATCTTCATAAAATAGGTGCAAATTTCGATAATTCACACCTCTCTTTATGTACCATTGACCAAACATCACAATTTTTTATATCTGGGATCTATTTTATATATCATCCTAAATGGACAAAAGTCCGATGGGCATTTTGCAGTGTATGAGATTATGTGGAAAGTTTCTTAAGAGTGTGACAATCTAGGATGAGCAGAAATTCAAGTCCCGCTCAATGTGAGGTGAGCAGACACGGACATGAGCGGTTGAAACGTTGAAAATTTGAAGAATCGCCTGTAACAGGTGTTGACGAAAGCAATTCAAAAGTGTGACCCGACGTGACCCGAAGGCCTTCGGACTTTGCATCTCTAGGTGTTTTTCATGGTCTTGACCGGTAATCCTCTGGTGTGAGCTTCCTCTCCCTTATGACTATAGTAAGTACATATAATCCTAGAATGGATGTCTCGGTATAATATCAAGCAATACCGATAGGATAATTTGC
The DNA here is from genome assembly GCA_003314055.1 of Lactifluus hygrophoroides. Classification (NCBI taxonomy): domain Eukaryota; kingdom Fungi; phylum Basidiomycota; class Agaricomycetes; order Russulales; family Russulaceae; genus Lactifluus; species Lactifluus hygrophoroides. The sequence goes on along the minus strand of QLPC01011669.1, from coordinate 25,009 downwards.
AGCCGATCTCTTGTTATTCACAAAGTGCGGAAAATTTTGCATCTCTAAGGAAACGATAGTATAGATCGCCGCATGTTGCCCTAAGTTAGCCTCTCGGCTATGTCAGGGGAGTACCTGTAGCGATGACGCCGTCTTTCATCCCAGTTTAGCTGAAACAGTGTTGAGACGCGACTCGACAGTACTATGATAATTAAGGTCAAGTCGACATCGGAGACTCCGAGTCGTCACGTTCTGAAAAATCTTCAGGTTGCTTTATTACATAATCAAAATATTTTCGGCACGAACAAGGATGTTGGCTTTAAAACGAAGGACACTCAGTGCAGACGACCTTTTACGGAGGCAGGAAGGAGCTCAGAAAAGGCACAAGAAGATACCTTTTGTACAAAGAGATGAAGATGAAGGCAACAGTGCGGAAGACGAAGAGGATTTTGGCTGGGTTTCGGATGATCGGGCAGTCGTGAGGGATGACGGCGACGACGACTCCTCAGAAAGCGAAAGTGAGGCTGGGGAGAGAACAGAGTTCGAAGTTGGCCAAGGGTCGTCTCTCGTGGAACCTGCTCGTCCTGATCTTTCGAATGAGGAGAGCTCTGGTCTTCTAGGCTCTCGTGTAGCCATCAAGCGGAGACCCGTCCATCAGCACTCTTCGTCGTCTGGAGCTGGCTCGTCGACAAATACGACGTTCTCGTCGCTGGGCATATCACCTCCATTACTTTCTGCGCTGTCGAAGATGGCCATTCGCGCGCCGACCGAGATCCAGCGGGCTTGCATACCGCCCCTTCTTGCAGGTCCACGCATTGTTCTGCATTCAAATACTCGAACCCGTCTACTGACGCTGGCTGTTTTGAAAAGGCAGAGACTGTATAGGGAACGCAAAGACGGGTTCCGGCAAGACCATCGCGTTTGCGTTGCCCATCCTCCAGAAACTTGCAGTCGATCCTTACGGCATCTTTGCACTTGTGCTCACACCAACAAGGTATCGTCCTCTCTCTTTTCTTGGTCTTCTCCATATTGACGGTCACAGGGAGCTTGCGTTCCAGATATCGGAGCAATTCGTGGTACTCGGTTCGTCGCTCAACATTCGAACTGCTGTTATCGTCGGCGGAATGGATATGATGGCACAAGCTATCGAACTTAACAATCGGCCGCACGTGGTGATCGCTACACCAGGACGACTGGTGGATCATCTTCGGAGTAGCAGTGCAGAGTGGGACTTGTCGAGGGTTCAATTCCTGGTACGCTCGATCACAACGTCGGCGCATGTTACGCTCTATTCATTTCACTGCCCGTCAGGTTCTTGACGAAGCAGACAGGCTTCTCACCCCAAGCTTTGGGGACGATCTGGCTCATCTATTTGGTGTTTTACCAAAGGACCGCCAAACTGCGTTGTTCACGGCCACTTGGACGTCGTCGATAGACTCGATAGTAGATGCGTCACCCAGACCTGGAAAGCAGAAGCCATTCATTCATAAGATAACATCTACGTATGTAACCCGTTCTATCTCAGATGTCCTTGAAGCTCAAATAGATACCTCAAAAAGAGTCGAAACCGTCGAAACTCTGAAGCAATATTATGTCCTGGTGCCTTCTCATGTCAGAGAAAGTTACCTCTTTTACCTCCTGTGCAACCCCCCAGAATCAGTAGCTCACCTTCGACGGCCGGCGCCTGAGCCCATTAGGCAGTCCCAAATAGGAAGGCGGAAGAACCCTACAAAGAAGGCAGGAGCTGACGAGCTCCACCAACCGCCACCGACGATTATATTCTGTGCAAAGGCACGCACTGCGGCGTATCTCACAGCCCTGTTACAAACGCTCTCCATACGGAGCACTGCCCTGCACTCCCGGCTCACGCAACGCGATCGCCTGACCTCACTATCGCTCTTTCGGTCTTCGGTAATTCCGGTCCTTGTATCCACGGACGTTGGTGCGCGAGGATTAGATATCGTAGACGTTGCAATGGTTGTCAACTGGGATCTACCAAATGAACCAGAAGAGTACACACATCGAGTGGGGAGAACGGCGCGCGCGGGACGTGGTGGTTTAGCCGTCAGCTTTGTTTCGGAAAAGGACGAGAACAGGGTTGTGAAAATTGAGGAACGTATTGGTGGGTCATCAGTCCAGACCGCAGGTTGTCGCATTCTAAGGTTGATACCGATAGCAACGCGACTTGCGGAAATGGAATTTCCTGAAGACAAGGTACTGGAGAAGTTCAATAAGGTCTCCACCGCGAAGCGGCAGGCCTATATGGTTAGTGAGCTATTGCGTACCGGTGACTTGGCAAGGCGTTTATATAGTCACTCAGGAACTACACGACACGAAGTTTGGACAGAGAGAAAATATCCACAAGACAAAGGCAGCCGGATAATAGCCTCCGAGGAGCCGCTCGTGCTTCCCTTCTTTCTGCCCTTCTATGAGGGCACGTATACGGTCGAGTGCGATACTGCCGGTGTTGGGAGGGGTGTATTTATCAGTAGTAGAGATTACTCGTGGTCGCTTATTCCAGGAGTTGGGCCTTGGCCCGGGATGGACGCGCGGCGGTAGAAGTGGCGTGGAAGACGAAAGTTCGATACGGTTCGAGACCCATGACGAACACACGATGTGTTCCCGTTACCGTTACTTGCTGCTGCGTGATAGGTTGCACAGCCTCAATAGAGTACAGCAACACCGAGTGTCTCCGAGTGGAGACACTCAAAATTCCTACCAACTTGGTGTTTACCATTGTCGATCGCCGGATGCTGATGCAAACAGGAGGTGTTTTATTTTATGTATGAAAGATTTGTCCCCCCTCTGATTAACCTGCCACTGCCCTGGCTTGCGCTTCTCCTTTCCTCCATCCCCATCTCCATTCCATTCCCATTCCTTCCTCTATTTATTATAGCACCTGCACCCATCATCCTCCACACCAAATTCTACTTTGTATTACTCCCCCTCCCCTCCTCCACTCCTCCGTAGTAGTGCCCAATCAGATGGATGCAAATGAATGGGATTCCATCATGCAGTTCGTTTCTGACGGACTCGCTCAAGACTATGCTACTTCAACTGATAAACCCGCGTCCAGCGTTGACCGTCCACCCCTGTCTAGATCAATGTCAGCTGCCCAAATCCCTACACCTTCTGTACGTGATTCCTTGTTGTAGCTTCGCAATGCTTCCATTTCTTCGTCGTCCCAGACTTCTGTTCATGGGACTCCAGCGGAAGAGAGGGAGCAAACTATGATATCCGTTTCTACCACTTTCTTCCCGGGCGCGGATCTCGACGTCTTACCGACAGACCTCATCATCTTGTCATCCGATTCAGTCTTTTTCTACGTCCACACGCACAAAATACTCGCCGCATCCACCAATGGCTTCAACTCGCTTCTCCCCCCAAAGAAACAGGATCAATCGGAAGACGCAGGAGGCATCCTTCCGTTGCGCGACGACTCGGTAGTCGTTAACCTCCTGCTGCATACAATTTACAACATGTCGGCAGTGCACTATGCACCGATTCCGGAAGCAGTCATTGCGGCTGTCGAGTCTTTGGAGATGTACGGACTATCCGTACAGACGTATTTGGCACCAAGTTCACCTCTCTATACGCTTTTTCTCGGCACTGCTCCTCAAGCGCCGATCAAGTTTTATGCTACTGCAGGAGCTTATGACCTTCACCATCTCGCAATTCCAGTTTCTAGCTTCTTATTGTCTTACTCGCTTGCATCGCTTACGGATGAGTTGGCCGTGAAAATGGGACCCCTCTATCTCAAGCGACTTTTTTACTTGCACCTAGGACGCATAGAAGCACTCAAGCGACTACTGCTTCCTCCCCCGCAGCCACATGTGCCAACTAATAATTGTGATTTTACGGAGCAAAAGAAGCTCACCCGGGCGTGGGCGCTCGCCTCTGCCTATCTTGCATGGGACGTAAGGCCTGGTGAGCCACCGATCCCACCCCTCCCCACTATCACGTGGACGGATTTATTCACTCTGCGCCCCACAGATCTGTCGACCCACGCTATTGAAGCAGCGCTACGTCCGCTGGGTGACTACCTCGTCTGTGATGAGTGTAGGCAGCTCTTACGCGAACGGATTAATAATCTGGTTGCACAATGGTCGATAGTTAAAGTAAGTTATGCCTTACCCTTTTCCATGGCATCACTTGGGTATGACGTCCCTCACTGTTGTCAGAGAACGGTGTAGTCCAAGCTTTTGGCCCGACTTTCAAAGTTGTCAAGATGCGTCATACACGAAAACGCTTTATAGTATTATTCCCTCTCCTATACATGCCGCGCTAAGATTGTACTTTTACTTGTATACACGTATCGCGCTCTTTGCATGCATTCATTAGACTTAAGATGTTCTCCAAATTATATTTCACCCTCTTTTGTTCATACACAACTCCACTTCTCCAGAGCAGATCTTTCCGATTCCTTTACCCTTTATCCGTGCCACCAAACGTGTGTAGCTTTCTGTTCCATATATCATTGTTTCTGTCTGTATAGTAGTAGCAACTCACCCATGCATGTACTCTGTATTCGTCACGTTCGTTGCCCGTCGGTCATATACATTGCCGCCTTTGCTCCTGTCGCTATAACCTTTTCCCTCGAGGGATATCGAACAAGTGGTGACGGTTGGTTATTCCAACTATCCCATGAACCATTTCAGTCCGTTCTAGCGTTGCAGTTGGCGGTTGGGGGTGAGAGGTCTATTTTGGGGGTTTAGGTCGAGAACTTGAACTGGTTACTAGGTTGCTGCCACTCCAATTTCTATTCAGGGATAAAATTCACCATTGTCTTGGGCGCAGCTTGCTGCTCGGTTGCTATGTACCCTCATTACACCCAAAAGGTGTCGACTTCGGCCAACTGACTCGAATTTCAATTCGTCATGCTGATATAACGGCTCCGAACGGGAGACCCACACTTTGGCCACTCCTACCTTTCGGCCGGTCACAGTGTGATGTACTGTACGTGTACATACAGCAAGGTTGAAATTGAAGTTGTTGAGCCATCCCCTCAACCAAGCAATTGCTTGCCTACCCGCCCATCGTGATAAACATCGTCGATGACTCGCTTAATTGGTTGAAAACTTCAATGCATCATGGGATGCGGACTGGCCTTGTGTGGGGGTCAGGCGTTTCTTCCACAGGGTCGGCTTGCGGAATGCTCCGCGTTGTGGCCATACGTGGAATAAGAGTAAGGTCGCCGCTTGTGAAAAAAACATGTGATATAGAAATCAAGCCAGATCCGCTTACTCGACAACCTCTCCGCCGCCGGGTAATAGCAGATCTAGGTACAGATTGGGCACGCGACTGGTGAATGCTCGGCCTCAAACTCCTTTCAATCGCCGACGGTGGAACCACTGGTGAAAGAGATCCCGAGGCTTGAGTGTGTTCCCTGGGCTAGCCTATCCGAGGAGGAATCGACCGCAGCTGCGCTTCCATTCCCAGCTCTATCAGAACCGCACGGCGCACCCATGACTGTCGCAATATGGTGCGGAAAGTGGCCAAAGCCCGCTCAAGCTCGGTCTGGATCTCGACCCACGGCGGCGCGGCACCCCGCCGTTGCACGATCAGTTTCAGTTTCATGACTCCTCACGTGCAATGAACGGGTTGAGTTCATCGGTGCTTCCCTCTAACGGTTTCCCACGGCCTTTGATCGTCCGGAAGTGGCCCTCCAAGCTGCGTGAGTGCAAAAAGTTGAGATGAATGGGAATGAATTACACTGAGAAATACGACGCACCTCGATGCGCTCCTCGACAAGGCCCGCCCATCCTTTTATTACTCACAGGGTTCGGGGGTGCTTGCGCCTGCACACCGCCCTTTACGTGCCTGTCAATGCCGAGTCGGTAATCCAATGTAGAATCGTTAGCTTGCGTGAGACGCCCGGTGATTTCAGACCTCTTCTTGGCTTCACGCTCTTCGCGAGGCGCACGGTTGTCATCTGCAAGCCCAGACTAGCAGTGACGCTCCGGAGGAGCTCTCCAAGGAAGAGCCCGATCCGCGTGCAGGAAACTGGCCATAACGAATCGACGCGACCTTTGCGTGCGAGGGCACCTTGAATGTTGTGAGCCACGTCTTGTGTCCCTCCATCGTTAAAAGCGGTTTGTCCGCTCGATGATGAGGTGATGGTAGTGGAGTAGTGGGCGGAGTTTCTGACATAGACATGGGCGTCGTCGGCTGTGGGCTTACCAGTGTTGCGAAGTGTGTGCGGATCTTCTCCTCGGAGGTTTGGATCGTCCCCGTACGCAGCGGTTTGTATTTGTCCGGTCTAATTTGGATGATCTTGGACCGTCTGAAGGAAGGCGACAGCGCGCGGCTGTGCACGTGCATGTTCCTCCTGTTCTTCACGCTCGGCATCGGCGAAGAGTTTAGAACTTGCCCGATGGTCGACACTATTATATCTCACAGGGCATGAAAAAAGTCTAGAAAGGTTATGAAACAGGACCTGGATGTTGGATATCCGAGGACGATAAACAAGTGCGGAACGCAAACTCCGAGTCATGGATGAAAACCACCACTGCAAATGCAATTGGCCGAGCACGCTATGGCGGGCCGGCTCCGGGGCAGGCTCCGGCCATTCAATACAGCGTGGTCATGGTACGGTATAACTATGCGTTCTTGGAAAAAAGGTAATAGGCAAAGGAAAGGTGAGTGACATGACCAACTAGTGCACGAGGGATAACTAATTCCAACAAAGATCACGTTGTCGATGGCAACGCGTCAATCTTCCCCTTGAGCGCGTCGAGAAAGACAAACGATTCCAGGATGCTGCCAGAACACCGTGGACAGCCGGTCGCGTGTGCAGACTCCATAAGGAACTTGAGCGAAAAAATGACATCTGTCGTCGGCCGGCTCCGCAGTTCTTCTCCTGCGCGCGCAACAAATTCGTCCCACCACTTTGCCGGCGCCATCGCGTTATACTGCGATCCATTACATTGCATGCACCGCGGCATATCATCCTGGGGCGTGCATAGCGCTTTCCGCGCAGCTTCTCCACGCCGCCGATGCAGTTCAAGTAATTGATGGTACGCATACGCGGAGATGTGTCGCAGGTCGTCACAGAGCGGTGCGTCGAGTACCTGAATGCGTAGTGTGTATTTCGACGCTAACTTTGCCTCTTCCTCCAGATCGAAACGTGAAGCAATCGCGAAGACGCGTACGGGTGCTGTCTCTAGGAATGCTGGAGAGACTAGCAGCGTGCGGAGGCGGTTGGTAACGGCAGTCATGTCGTATTTCACCGCGGCACACATTAGGGGCACGAGTGCGTCCAGGGTTGGTACGTGTGGATCCGGTACAGGATAAAGAAAGCGGAGGAGTGGATCAAGGACCGCAGATGGCTCTGCGACGTCCAACACTAGTACGTGCTCGTCGCTCGTGCGTTCTGGCTGGGGTAATGAAAACATCTTTCTGAAGAACGGAGATCCGACGAGAAGAATGCAGCGGTGAACATTGAAGTCGATTGGCTGCGCGTCTCCAGAACGCAAGATGACGTCCGCATCAGGCGCATTGAAGATGGGTTCCAGAGAGGGAGTAGAATCCATCGTGGGGAATGTGGGATGGTTCAAGGGGGTCCAATTGATGACCGTCTCAGCAGCGTCCTCTATTATTATATCGCGCACATACAAGAAGGTACGACTCGAAAGTGGCTAGTCTAATGCTGCATTCCCATATCAACAACCGTCATACCTAGGACACAGGTTAAGCTGTCAAGACATTCGGGCATCGGGTCCGGGCATGGGCATGGGCATTGATCCTTTACGCGCGAATTGACCTCGAATTGAATGGACGATCACGGGTGTGCGCGATGCCATCAGCAAAATTAGTTCTTTGCAGCTTTCTTAACTTGGACAGTCTAAACCTTCTTCCATCATCACACGTATACCCTTCTTCTGCCACTACCCTACCCACGCATGGTCTCCCCGAGGATGAATTCAAGCAATCATCCTGTGGTGACATCAACTCAGGCGAGTTTCCGAAACGCATGTAGCACTTGCGTGGAAGGAGGTGGAAACTTGATTCCGTAACGTAATGAATTGAATTCAGGGGAAAGGTGTCTCTTGAAATATCCCTCTAGGGTCTCATGGGTGCCTGGAATCCTGAACGTGGACGTTTCCTGCCTTCCCCATGCATCATGCTGAATGATCCACTATCATGGGCACCGTGCGACGATTTCCCACCCCTTCTACATGGAAGCTGACATACGCTAACAAGCAGATTACAAGTGCCTCCTCTCTGATCAGCAAGTGTTCTCAACCGGCGCCTCGGGTTGTCCCTTTCGTTCTAGTGTCCAACCTTCAGGGAATGAAGGTCGGTTGTCCTTCCCGGCCCTGGCACGCCACTGGCTCTCACTAACTCTGGCCAATTGCCGGGGCTATCCTTTCCCTTGATGGGGGATATGGGAGAGCTATGCCACACTCGCTGGGGGGCCTCCGCCACCCTTCTTGCCCCCACCCATTACCTGTAGTCCCACTTCTGAACCGGCTTTCCCCCCAGCAAGTCTGTGAACTTTGGCGTTTTTAACACCGCCATAGCTAACTGCTGACTCCCTTCAGGCCATGTTTTCACGGATCACCTCCCAGCTGTATCGCCTCGAGCATCGTGCTTTCTACTGCTCACTTTGCTTACCTTTGCAGGCTGTAATTCTCTTCCTGCTACTCTCCTTCTGGCGATGACTTGCTGACATGATTTACTCTGTTGGCCGTCTCTCAGCCCCTAACCCACATTTCGTTCTATCCCTGCTCTCACCTGCGCCTGTCAGACGGCCAGCAAAGGCACTGCAAAACCGCCCAGCATCGCCGCCTTCAGAAGCTTAACCTGTAAAATTGCAGAACGAACTGCTTCAACTGTCGCGTTATGCAATTAGATTTTTGCAAGATCCAGGACCATTTCCATATCCCGATTGCCTTCGACATTTCATATCCACTTATTCTTTGTTAACACGCGTTGCTGTAAGACTCATTTAATATGACGCGCATTGCTGACCTTATCCTGTTCAGAAGCCTGGGTATGATGAAATTGTGTCTGCATGCTCGGATCTTAACTTGGACCGGGTCACCCTGCACTTGTTTGGGCCCCGCGGGAGGGGTTGTTCCGTCCTGACTAGCACATCCTCTCACCCTAACTGTTCAACTGGTATTCGCTGTTAAGGTATAACCGACAGCCTCCTTAACACCCCCGCACTATCCCAACTGCCTCGGAGAGGGTCACGAACAGGACTCCACTTTTGGCCTCCTCTGGGCGGAGGACGACGCGGTCATCGCCGCACGACTCCTTTTTCAACCTGGGTTTTGGCCCCAGTACTATGCTGGATTCGCAAGTCGCTTACCAGCATTTTGGATTGGCTGTTCATCTTCCCCCCTTCCCACGGTGTCGCATCTACACCGCCAATTATACCACTTATGGTCCTTGGATCATGGCATTCCTCCCTCCATGTTTTACACCTCGATACCTTTCTTCTTGCGTGCCTCCCTCCTTCCCTGACCGTATACCTCCCGCTCCTCCCTCCCTCCCCTTATCATCCCGAAGGAGATATGGGGTACTCTGCCAAATTTCAAGTAAGCCTTAGACTGCCCCAGGCAGTTCTAGGGTCATACTCTGTAAAAATTATCAGTTCACGGGAAAGTCAAAAACTTCGACATTTGTCACATTTGAAGTTGGACTTCTTGTCCTGTCAGAAGGTGCAGTTGCCAAATTTGGAGCAGTTGTCAAAAAATATCGACCACCATACTACCATTTATACAGATTATAGTAGTCAAATCTGGCACTGGAGCTGTGGGCCAAGTTGTCTTTGGCCCGGTACGTGTGTTACTTTAAGTGTCCATTTCAGGCTGTTTACGCTCAAAGGGTCTTACAGGTGCAAGGGTCTTGTTGAATAGTATGCATCGGTACACGGTACACTACTTGCGGCCTGGTAGGCCAGTAGTTGTGACCATGGGATCACGTGACCCTCCCGGCAATTTCATTTCAGACCATCTCTTGGCTTGGCGTGGCGACGCACACAAGTTGCCATCGGATTTACAAATGGTGGCACTTCGTGACGAGAGCTCTCAGCAGAGCCAAAGAACCAAAAGAGGAAGACTGCATGTAACAAATCGGTGTTGCCAATATTATCTGCAACACCACCTTGTACGAAGGTGGGCCACAGCTGATCCCTCCATTGCAGGCAAGTGCTTTTTCGTCCTGCTTTGATAAATGAGAAGATGACGAAACTGTGGTTTTGTGGCGGCGATGGTGACGATGGAACGGCAGTCGGAGTTTCTGTTTTCTTGAGGTGGAGATGGGTGGAGATGAGTCGCGCGCCGTTTACGCGGTAGATCTACTCCCCGCGATCTAGATCGTCCCTGTATGCTGTATGCACTGTCAACGAGCATGTGCGGCTCCACCTTCCATTCTTTCCTCCGTCCACGTCCAGTTTTCTTTCGGGCTCCAGTTACCTTCCTATAATAGAGGGAGGATGACGTGATAGCGCCTATGTGTTCTGCCACTGTCACACTCGGCATCTGCAAGGAGCATGAAGCATGCGCGACTTAATGTCCCTGGCAGAAGTAGAAGAAAATAAAAGCACATGTCGAAATACGGGGAAGATGGCCCGGGTTCAACCCCAGCGCAGTGCGCAGTGACACCGCTCACAGGTGCCAGTACGGACCGGCTTCCGATCACCCACTCCAGCCCCAGCTTCACGGAGGGGATCGCACCACTGGGATCGAAATTCATATCGTGTGTTTGTTTTTATTACAGCGTGGTGATACATTGTTATACACAAGTTACGCGTGTTGATCTTCCTTCTTTCCCTAACGCGAGTTTTGATCTTCAAACTAGATTTGACGGATAGTCAAACTCCTCCAACCCAACAAAGTTCTCCTTGATGCTACGCGCGCTGACGAAGCGGTAGAAAATCGCAATGCTACCTGCCTTATCGTTTGTCCCGCTGGCACGGCTGCCACCAAATGGTTGCTGTCCAACAACAGCGCCTGTACACTTGTCATTGTAGTACACATTTCCTGCGGCGTGACGTAGTTGGTTCGTTGCTTGGATCAAAGCTTCACGTTCGGACGCAAAGCTATAACACGCACACATCAGCTACACAAGAGGGGTCGGAAACCTGCTGACGCACATAGCACCAGTGAGGGCATAGTCAGACGTTGTATTGATGAGATCAAGTGTCTTGTCAAAATCGACATCATCAAATACGTAAACCTGATGAAAGCCGGACAATAGGCATATGAAATAGGCGCTCAGGAATACGTCTCACAGTGACAACGGGACCGAAGACTTCCTCTTTCATAGTTATAGATTGGGGGTCCTTCGTAAGAATGACAGTTGGTTGCACGAAATAACCCTTGGCACCATCGGCTGAAGACGAATATTGTTAGATCACGCCAAATGCAGTATGTTAAGATCAAGAAATCACCACCGCCACCAATCAATATTTCTCCACCCGCTTCTCTGGCTTTTTGAATGTATCCGGTAATCTTGTCAAATGCCGGCTTGCCACTAGGCAAAAAGTTATCGGCGAACAAGTAGATCAAAGCAGACCGGCGTACATCACTGGACCCATGAAGTTACCAAAGTCCTGCGGACGCCCAACCCTGATCTTCGCAGTCTCCGTGACGAATTGGTCTTTAAATCCGCCTTTCCACGCTGATGCCGAAACGTAAAGACGTGAGAGGGCAGAGCACTTCTGGCCCTGGTACTCGAATGCCGCGCGAACAGACTGCAGCACCGCATTTCTAATTTCGGCAGACCTGTGGACCACATGGAAGTTTTTCCCGCCTGTTAGGTCATGGCTCGATCAATAATCGGGGTTCACCTAAAGCCGCCGCGGTGAAAGCTCGCCTGTCTCGCCAACAATGCGGGGATAACTCCTATAATTGTCGATGTTTGCTGCGATGTCCTTCCACAGCTTCTTGAAAATGAAGGTGCTCCCTGTGAAATGCAGCGCCGCAAACTGGCGGTGAGCGATTGCCTGCGCAACCACCTCGGGCGGCGGGCCAGGCACGAACTGAATCACACCAGGTGGCACACCGGCTTCGGTGAGAACCTGGTGTACGATGTAATTTGAATAGGTTGCCGCGGGTGAGGGCTTCCACACGACAACATTCCCAACGAGAGCGGGCGCTATTGACAACAGTGAGCTAAGCGCAAAGGCGAGAAGAAGGTGCGATGCGGACCGCCGGGAAGATTACCGCCAATAGCAGTAAAGTTGAATGGTGAAACTGCGAGGACGAATCCTTCAAGAGGTCGGTACTCCACGCGGCTAACGTAGCGTTTAGGTTGAATCACACGATTACACGGAGGAAGAAAAAAGACGCACTTCCAGGCACCTGCGGAGTTCCGCGGTGGCTGCTGAGAATAAAGCTCCTCGACAAACTTCGCGCCGAAGCGGAAGAAATCTGCAAGCTAGAGGTGAATGTTTCAGACATGCTCAGCTGTGGCCAGTTCAACAATGGCCACGGACCTCCGCGGCAGCGTCGATCTCTGCCTGCCACACATTCTTGCCCTGACCAAGCATGGTGGCAGCAATAAGCCTATATCGGTACTTCTTGCTAATGAGATCCGCAGCCTTGAGGAAGATAGCTGCGCGGTCGCCCCACGGCATCGCTTCCCACTGTGCCTTGGCGGCGAGGGCCCCGTCGATAGCTCGAGCAACAGTCACCTCATCTGCTTCATGGTATGTACAGATGTGCCGTGCATGGTCGGAGGGAATCAACTGCTTTCCGAGCTTGCCCGTTTTGACCTACACAAAATGGAATGGCTTCGTTGGGACTGTAAGCACGCATACACCAGGACGTAGGACGTACATGTTCCCCATTAATGATGATCGGGACCTCAAAGGGAAGCTCCTGCTCCATCTGAGCGATGGCGGCTTGCAAGGCGGCGCGCTCCGTTGAGCCTGGTGCGTACATTTTCTGCACAATTGGTGAGGCATTGTCGGGGGAGCTATCAAGTTCAAGTTGAGACGCGCAGGGCGTACCATGGGCTCATTTTCTATGATAGGGACTTTGAACGCTGCAAGTTGTGCGGACATGGTAGTATAGAGAGGTTGGGCGTGGCACGGATAGAAGATTGAGTTCCGCCCGCTGACCCCTGGGGTGCCCGAGATCTAATCTGATATACTACTGCACACCCGTAACTTGAAAAAAGTAACTTAAGTTGTGCATAACACGTCGCGAAGACTCCAGGAAGCAACATAGAATAGTGGTAGCGTACAAAAAGGTTACAGACCGTTGTTGGATAAATATGCGCCGAATCATGTGCAAATCAGTCAGTCACTACACACGGAACAACGTTAAGGACTCAGACATGTCAGCGTACGTCGCACTGGCAAAACCGTGTGATATTCCGGATAATTGGTATTTATAGTGAGTTATGGACGATGTAAGAGCTCACAATGGAGCAGAGACATTGAGAGTCCGAGTCGAAGCACTGGCATGCGTGATGCATCAGGAAAAAGGCATAAAACTTTTTTGGCTTTATAAAGAGTCATCATAAAGTCGGATAAGCCGAAAAGTGAAAAAGTCATTTACTAGTTCCTCAGCTGTAGAAAAGTTCGAACAGTTACAAACAGTGGTTATAAAGTAGGAAAAACCAAATAGAGAGACCAATTCTTTGACTTTTATAAACTTTTTTACTTTAGAAAAGCTGAAAAAGTGAGAAAGTCCGAAATTTTTTTGACGTTTTGCCGATTCTGTAATGCGCGCGTGTTTCGCCTCGACATAGACTCTGGGCCCGGGTAAGTACTCTAGACTACTCACAGAAAAAATAATCCAAAGTCAATGAGTCGGCAATAACGAAATATTTCACTGGACGGACCTGCGTCATATGCCGTCACGGTGTCACGGTCAGGGTGACAGCGATACATGACAGCGGAGTCCACTCGCAATACAGTCAACCGCTCACAGGAACGATAGATCAGTTATCGCCGTCAATTCGCCAACGTGCTGTTTAAAGTCAGTATAAGCTGGGGTATGACGCTAGTCCGGGTGGGTGACAAAATGTGTTCGGAAGTGGGGCGAAGATCACGATCCGTATAGGCATTGCTACGGAAACCACCGTAAAATCCTTAGTGCCAGTGCGTGAACGTCGATTTTATGATATGACTAAAAACGAATGAAGCCTTTTTGCTAATAGTAGTAGCAAAGAGGTTCAAGTGGAGAGCAAAGCGAGACATCAACAATTTAGTATGAGAGATTTCAAGATCGAGGGCGAGAATATACTCATCCAAAGCTTCAAAGCGATGGACGTGTTGGCAGAAGGGCTACAGCTTCGAGAGACAAGCCTCGAGAAAGCAAGTGGTAACAATGACAGTTTGAGGAAGACCCAGCTGCAGTACCCACACACGATCTCACCTGGTTTACGATATGCCAATAGCCCCATGAGAGAAGTAGGACAGATACAGGAGAAGATGGAATGGTCACTCGATTCGAACACTGTACTAATAATTATATACAACTCAGTGCTACATAGGTTCTGCACCTTGAGGCGCACAATAATGGAAGCCAAAACATGATGATGGGAGGTGATAAGCAAGGTAAGTTAGGTAAGGCTAATAAATCTCTCTGAAAGATACGTGACTATGTAATACATAAAACTGGGATACTTGGGGAAAGGAGGAAAGACAGTGATCATGACTATGGAGCAAAATGTCAAATAAAATCGTGGTGATTCTAAAACGGCGGCATAGAATCTGAGTAACCGAAACAGCAAACTAATAAGTCCACTAGACGCTGTAGAAGCTATGCCGCAGGAAGGGATCCCCATGACAGACTAGCGTAGGGTCGTGAGTAGTAACTGCTAGGTGGATTGAGGCAAGACATTGGTCAATGACGAGATAGATGTGAAGTGTCGCTTTTTGGATTATCAGGGGCAGATATATCCAATGCGTCGGGGGATACGTGGTATTTGAGAGTATTATGAGATGACTTGTCTGCGAGGTGCGACCCAGCATGACTACTGCCCGGACAAACCATGTGCATCGAGTCTGTGTGCAAAAATGGGTGGGGCTGTAACGGGCGCATGTGGGGCCTCTCCCGTCGCATCAGAGTGGTGGCCTGCGATATTGCATAGCGGGTAAGACGACAATTGATACAAGGTGTCGTCGTGATCAGGGGTCAATGAGGAGAACGCTGTCGGTGAAGCGTCGGTGTCCTGATGTAAGGAAATATAAACATGACGAAGGTCTTTGAGCACGAAGATAAGTGAGCTATCCGTCTCGCTCTTCTGCACTTCGAGGATGATTTCGTTCCACAAGGCACAAAAGTCATGTCGCAATCCAGAGTGAGTGCATTGTGTGTCAAATTTTGAAAGTAGTGGTAGGATCCATGATGACATGTAAGCCGGATAGTAGTCACTAGCGAAAGTGTGAGAGATCTGTCGGGTAACGTGAATCAAGTTGGCTAGTCGTATGCTATCACCATGTGCAAGGTAGTCTTGAATGACGCCTTTCGAAACTTCCAACTGGTCCGTGGCAAGCGCAAACCAGCGGTCATCGCGTTTCGACGCACTTGATATGATGACAGAAACTACACATTGGGCATAAAGAGTAGTCTCTCTATCGCTGCTATTGCTCCAGTTTTTTATGGAATGCCCTATTTCAACGGATTGCAGCAATTCGGGCCAGCTCCCGGAGAGGATGTCGCGTAAATTGTCCCGGATTACATAGGGAACGCGTGCTGCAACGGCGGCGTTGAAACAAACAACCAATCGCCGACTTTTGACGGATTCGGAGACCAATGGGGATGAAAGAGTACGCTCTAAGAATGCATTCAATGTACCCACTAATGCCCCAGCTCCTAGCTTAGTAAGATTCTGTTGGGGATCGATGACCATTGTTGAATTACAAAAGCCAGGGATGCCTTCAAAAAATGGCTCCAAATCGCGATCATCCAGAGTTTCCAATGTCCACTTCAAGACCTGGAAATCCATTTTCGATGAAAACTCCCTGACAGTCGCTTCGGCTACTGAATCCATACCCTGTACAAACCATTTGCGATAGCGATCCCTCATGTCAGCAGTGTATGCCCGGGTTGCATCGGCAAAGGCTGTGAAATATGTGATGAAATGAAGAATTTGGAAGAGGACATAAGATGTGCCGGTATACAGGGACCAGGCTGACGGAGAAAGCGGCGTGCAGTACAAGCTGTCGAGACGGAAAATTGGCATGAACGTGATGCATATGTATCCCGTGGCGGAAAGTCCAACCCACCAAAGGACGGAGTAGAAGATGGTGACGTTTATATGCCGGAGATATAAGAGAAGTCCGGAAAAGAAGAGAAGTATGGAAAGATGAAGTAGGATGAATGTCGTCTGGACCGCCAAGGGAAGATGCAGCTTGTTGGTGTCCTTGGAAAAGAACGCATGGATCCGCGCTCGCTGCTCCAGACTGTACTGCGGGGATTTAGTAAATTTGAGGTAACGGCGAGTCCACTGTCGCAGCGATGTCGCCAGAAGAGCACTTGTAAGACTGATAGCGAAGCTCAGAAACCAGAGTAAGTTCACAAAGACCGCGTATCTCGGCGGAGATGTGGAAGATTTAGCCAGAGTGGGAGGTATAGAAGTCCGAGATACGTTGAGGTCAGCAAGGAGCTGATATATATTCTCGAGATAATATGCAGTGGTTCCCTGGGAATTTGGCCTGAGGTCTTGAATCGAAACGGAAAGCATCGCAGCGACCGCGGTGGAGAACAAACCGGCCTATACATTCAAATAAAAACTTGGCTTACGAAACTGATATGAGAACTCACAAAGACAAGAACCCCATCATCGATAGCTTTCACGCTACCGAGTGTCAAATTATCTTCTTCCTCCGCCCTCTCGAGATACATAGAGAAGAGGTTCTTTGAGAGATCACTGAGATTTGGCTGGTCCTGAATTGATGTCGACTGAGGAAAGTTGAGGTTGGCATCTGCTGTATAGGCCCTGAGTTTGATAAAGACGAGGCCAGCAATAGATAACATACCCGTGCTTTCCTCTCCCTCGGTATCATTGGTGGATGGATGATCAGTTTGAACCATTGAAGATGTATTGTCGAAATGTAGGAAGGGGTTGGAGGTAGGAGGTAAATTGGTTCAGGCTCGGAGGTTCAGGTCGTCGTCGCTTCAATGCACAGCAAATACAGATTCAGGTCGGCGCTTCAATGCACAGGAATGACAGTTGACAGGGGGTCCATGGCCCGCCACAGAAATTCTCCCACTATTAACCAGATAAGGTAATCGTATGATCGATGCTCAGTCGCCACCGTCGCCCACATTGACACGTGATAGGTTCACTTTGTGACAATTGGCACAAGGTTCATTATAGTGTGCCTTACCGGTGACTCGCCACCCTCCACCTTTCATGATCTCGAAAACTCCTTTAAGACATGGTTGCCATTTCTTGCTGAAGTCTATGGTGCCATTAGAAATGCCTTGCACAAGCTTATCAAGGATTTTGATGAAATTTTAACTGTGGGCGCTAGTCACGCTTCCTGGTCACCTGCCGACATTAATTGAGTTTGAACTTTGAAGTGCTCAACATGCGTGGGCCATCAACATCAACCAATCAAATTTCTAGTAAATTTGTCTGTGACAAGGCACAGATAACAACTGGCTCTCCAGTCTAATGTTGCCGCAGCCACTCGCACTGACCCGATAGGGTGTTTCAAAATTTCTACAAAACCATGAATAGCAAAACATAGGTAGCACCTTTTGCCAATCGGATTTTTGAAGTCCGTGTTTGACTTCTGGACAATATTCACATGTGGCACGTTCTTGTGTTAGAGTGAAGCCAGTGAGGGGGTCTCAAAAGTAGGGAGTTTAAAATTTTCTGTCACAGACTGTAACGCTAGATCATAACGGCCACTTGTATTTCCGAGGCCGGGGGACTCGGAACTCGGACCCGGACCCACACGATCTGGTCACTCTCGGACTTTCAAATCTAATCTATGTAAAGTCACCAATGTCACGCTCAAAGTCTTTGTCCTTTGTATCTTTTGTCTCATTGCTCTACGTGCTCCGAAATTTCGACTGAGACTTGTAACATGCATTTTAATGATGTGGTGAAATTTTGGTGGCATTTTATTCAGTAATACATGATACCGAGGCCATTTAACTCGAGTTTCTCTTTTTTTTTGGGTAATGTTGGCTTACATCAATGGATGATTCCCTTCATTTTTTTCATGGAATCTATTAGAGTAGTGTATAGCTAAAGCATCCTAGCAAAGATCCGAAGTTATGTGTCCACGATCTCTTAAAAGACTGCATTTTGAAACTCCCTACCGTTTTGAAACTCGATGTGTGTGGTTATTAGTACTGTACAATGCGGTATGTGATAACTTCGCATTGACACACCAAATCTTGCATTTGGTTGTCTCCCCTTCTCTCCCATCTTTCTCCCATTGACAGAATCAATTTCAGAAACCAATGCAATCCGGCCACATGCACGGGTCCGTCTATTCACCAAGTTAGTTTAGAGTCTTTGTACTCATTAGTTTCACACGTATGTACAGTACATAAACTATTGAAAGATCTTTAGTCAAGGAAAGAAATGGATTAGGTAAGAAATCTGTCAGAACATTGATCTGCTCAGGGCGCAAAATAGAGAGCATGGTAGTGGGTGTGTTCAGATCCAGAGTATTGTCATGCGTGTCCGATATTACTACTAGTGCTCGTAGGGCCTAGGTCCGCAGCAGAGGCTTCCAGCGCAGTAGTAGGTGAAAGAGGGGTCACGGTGGAAGCAATTTCGGCTTCCTGGCTGACATGGAAGAGATACGAAGACGCGCGTTCTGTAGTGCTAAGAATTGGTATGGCGCTGGGTACAAGCGCTGCAGATGGCATTAGGTGAGGAAGGACTGTGGTTTGTCCCTCAGTTTGTTCCTCGGATTGTATCGAAATAGAGGGGCCATCGGGAATGGAGACAAGCGCAGACACGGCTGAAGTACCGTAAATTTGGTGAGTAATGGTGTTGACGGAAGACGGTAAGGTAGGTGTATTGGAGGGGCCTTCACCTGTATCAGGTGAACTAGTGGAAAGGCGGTGATATTCGGTAGGAGGGCAAGAGGACGAAGTGGACAGGAAGGGAAGGGACACATCACGTGACGACTGCTTGATTACCGGGCGCGATCGGGAGTCGTCTGGATGTGTTGTGGTAAATATAGGTACATGGATAGTGGGGAATGTTGTGTCCTGGGTGGTTTCTCCTGTCGCACAGTGATGGTGGCCCGTGGTGTAGCACGGAGGATAAGACGACAATTGGTATAGAATGTCGTCGTGATCAGGAGTTGATGAGGAGAACGCGGTCGGGATGGCATTGGTGCCTTGATGCAAAGAAATGTAAATATGGCGAAGGTCTTTAAGGACGAAGATGAGGGAGCAATCGGCTCCGCGCCTCTGCGCCTCTGTGACAATCTTGTTCCACAAATCACAGAAGGCGCGCAACAATCCAGGATGAGTGTTTTGTACGTCAAACGAAGAGAGTAATGGCAGAATCTGTGATACCATGTCAGCCGGATAGTAGCCATACTCAAAGGCGTGCAGGATTTGGTGGGTAATATGAATCAAGTTAGCCAGTAAGAGGCTATCACCATGGGCCAGGTAGTTTTGGAGGACATCTTTCGATACACCCAACTGGTCCATGGCAAGCGCAAACCAGCGGTCATCACGTTCCAGTGCTCTCGCTACGATGACGGAAACTGCGCATTGTGCAAACAGAGCCGTCTCTCTGTCACCGCTATTGCCCCAGCTTTTCAGAGAATGTCCTATTTCGACGGACCGCAATACTTCAGGCCAGTTCTGGGTGAGAATGTCGCGTAGGGCGTCTCTGACCACATAGGGAACGCGTGCCGCCGCCGCGGCATTGAGACAAATAACCAAGCGTCGTCTCTTGACAGATTGGGAGACCAAATTGGATGATAGAGTACGAGCCAAGAACCCGTTTAGCGTGCCTACAAACCTCCTGTGATATAGCTTAATGAGGTTGTCAAGTGCTTCGGAGTTACGAAAGCCAGTGATGCCGTCAAGGAATCGCTCTATCTCATGATCTTCGTGCAGAGCCTCGAATGTCCACTTTAACACACAGCTATCCATCTTTGATGTCAAGGTCCGGGCGGTTTCTTCGGCTACTTTCTCCATACCTTGTAGGAGCCATCTCCGATAGCGGTTCTTTGTATCTCTAAAGTATTCCTGGGCTGCATCGGTAGAGGGAATGAAAGGTCCAATCACATGGAACATTTGGAAGATAACATATGATATGCCAGTATAAAAGGACCAGGTCGTTGAGGAGAGCGGGGTGTAATACAGGCTGTCGTGCCAAAAAATTGGCATGAAAGTGATGCATGTGTAAACTATCGCGAAGAGCAAGACCCATGCGCACAGCGGGCCGAAGATAGCAAGATGGATATGGTAGAGGTATATGAGGAGGCCGGCAAGGAAGAGGGAAACGGAGAGATGTAGTAGGGTGGGCAGCGCTTGAACCGCCAAGGGAAGATGCAGTCTATCAATGCCGCTGGCAAAGAACGCGCGCATCCGTGCTCGCTTTTCTGGACTGTACCGTGATGACTGAGTGATTCTGATGTACCGACGCGCCCATTGCTGTTGCAATGTTGCAAGAAGAGCACATGTCAGGCTGATACCGAAGCTCAAGAACCAGAGTGAGTTCACATAGGTCCTGGATTGAAATGGAGAGCATTGCAGCGACCGCGGCGAGGAACAGACCATTCTAATTTTCTGAGATTTGCAGCATGAAGTTAACACGGCGACTCACGAAGATTAGGTTTCCATCAGCATCGGCTTTCCAGCGCTCGGCCGTCTTATTATCTTCCTCCTCGGCCATCTTGAGGTTCATGTTCAAGAGAGGCTCAGAGCCACCACCAACGTTGGACTGTCTCTGCAATGCCCGATTCGGCGCTTGCTGGAATTCGTCATTTACTGTACGTGTATGAGTTCGACCAGGAAAAGGCCAAGTAGCGGGTAACATCCCAACACCCCCCACTTCAGGATCTGGTCCGTCAAATTGAGACATTGAGATATTGTGTACCATGGATTGCAAGAAGAGGTTGAGTTGAAAGGTTCCCACTGCAGCTCACAGGTCACCAGGTCACCCTAGTATTACATAATGCAAAGGATGCTCAGACGCATGCCGCAAGGACGAATTTACCGGCGAACCATGATCATCCAGTGTTAGGGAGTTCATTTCCTCCAAGGATCGACGCCGGCCAGCTCATCCCCCACACCCAGGATCGACGCTCCTGCACCCCTGTCCGTACCACATGTCACTACCTACGTACAACGCCCCCAGCGAACCTCTTGGTACCCAAGCAGAGGCAGAGCAGTGGTGGAGAGACCACTATCATGAGATCGCAGAGTTAGGTTACGAGATTTTCCCTAGACGTCATTCCCGCTGGCAATTTCGTTGGTTCAAATCGGCCAGAGAATCCAATACTATAGAGGACAGTCAACCGATATTAGTATGTGTCACCTCATTCGGTTTACCCCTTTCCTCTGAGGGTTGACGACAGTCGCAGGAGGAAATGTATGCAGTTCGTGTGCGAGATAACCTACTAGTCACACTCAGAAAGGTTTCTCTGTGCCATGAGCTGTGGGTCAACGACCGATTCTCCTTGAAGGAGTGTGCGGAATCAGGCGATAATCACTGTGCCCCGGTGTTGGAAGTCATCCGACCCACTAGAAGCCAAAAATTAATGGTGTTACCTACACTGTACCCACTTGTCCAACGCAATATCCAAACCTTCGGGGATTTTGTCGATCTCTTTACTCAGATATGCGAAGTATAGTCAAGCTGCATCTCAGTTCGTCTTCTTTCTGATATCAAATAAATTGTCGTGCAGGGCCTTCGATTTATGCATGAACGAAATATAGCCTATCGGTACGGATTCGTATTTCCACTTGAAAGCGCTTCATGTCTGAAGGCCTCTTAGTAGTTGCGTGGCCAATAGCATCATGTTTGACCCGCTGGGGAGGCATCCACAAGATTTCCAAGCAACACGAAGTGATCGAAGCGGTAGACTCAGGGGTGCCTCGAGGTCACACGCCAGGGCACAACATCCCCCCTTCTATTATTTCGTTGAGTTTGGTTTGTCCCGCCACTACCCCTCCCGGGAGGCAATGGACGAGCCTCCACATGGAGAAGACGGCCCAGCCCCAGAGCATCAATTAGGAGGGCCTTGTAACCCGTTTCATACCGACATATTCTACATCGGACACTTTATTCGTCAAGACTTCCTGAATGTATGCAATTCCTCCAAATTGTTTATTCGTGCGATCGATCTCACCCCATATAGAAATTCTACGATTTTGAATTTATGGAGGATTTGATCAACGCTATGACTGAAGACGACCCTACAAACCGGCCTTCGATCGAGGCTGTACTGCAAGCTTTCACCTCCATTGGAGCATCTTTGACCGAGGCCAAGCTACGTTCGACCATAACGTCGAAAAGAGTAGTTAGGCTCTTTGGGATGTTTCGATAAGCAAATCAATCCTGGACGCTTCGATGCAGTGTATCATCATCGTCATCATCTTGCGCATCTTGGCGCGAGTTTGTACTACTTTCATTTTACTGTGTATGTGTACTTCGAATTAGTACCATCCGTGTTACACCTAGGACACTCGTTGGATACCCACCTCCTATCATTGGCGCGCCTGGTTGCGATGTACAACTATAATGTATGTATGATAACTTTGTTGCTGGGTCCAACATATATCTTGAAAAATAACGACCAATGTTGCTCTTACTTATTAAGCGATCGTCAAACTTGTTGACTGATATATTACCTACACTCGTCGCTGTAATCGCTCCCAAATGCAGCTTGGCTGTGCTCCTAGAAACCTAATTTAGCATCATGATGGCGATTCTTATAAAATATAACAGAGTGCTGGCGGTATACAGGTAGGTAGGCAAGTTTCACAAAGATACGCTGTACCAGTATAGTCATTGACCACATGAGAACGGATACTCTATGCATTGTCCGTTGTACGAGGGTTCGTAGGATTAAAAGAAGACACAGTAGATCGCAGAGTGTATAACATCACCTTGAGCGCATCAAGGATGACAAACGTTCCGAGGATGCTGCCAAAGTACCGTGGACATCCGGAAGCATATGCGGCTCCGTAGGGGAGCTGAAGTGATAAGATGACATCGGTCGTCGATCGGCCACGCAACACTTTTACGCACGCAGCAAATTCTTCCTATTCGCGCCACTCTGACGGCGCGACCACGTTACACTGCCATCCGGTGTACTGCACTGCACGCACCGCAGATGGTCGGGGCGTGCAACTGGCGCGCACAAGACTTGCCGTGCAACTCTCCCACACTGCCAAAGATGCGAAAGTGCACTTGTATTTCGATGCCTAATTCGCTTCTTCCGCCGGATCGAAACACGAGGTGATCGCAAATACGCGTACGTCGCGGTCTCGGGAATAAGTGAATGATTGTCCAGCCCGCTGGGTCATGGCTCGATCAACCAAAGTTGCTGGAGGTAAAATCTCGCGTGGCTTCCCAACAACGCGGGGATACCACCGATATTTGCTACGATGTCCTTCCACAGCTTCTTGAACATGAAGGTGCTTCCTGTGAAATGCAGCGCCGCAAACTGGTGGTGAGCGATTGCGTGACTACCTCGGGCGGCGGGCTAGGCATCAACTAAATCACACCAGGGGGCACGCCGGCTTCGATAGGAACTTGGTAATTTGAATCTGATACGTTGCCGCAGACGAGGGCTTCTATACGACAACGTTCCCGACGAGAGCGGGCGCTATTGGCAACAGTGAGCTAAGCGCAAATGTGAGAAGGTGCGATGCGGACCGCCGGGAAGATTTCCGCCAATAGTAGTAAAGTTGAATGGTGAAACTGCGAGGACGAATCCTTCAAGAAGACGGTACTCAACGCGGCTAACGTGGCGTTTAGGTTGAATCACACGATTGCACGGAGGAAGAAAAAAGACGCACTTCCAGGCACCTGCGGAGTTCCGCGGTGGCTGCTGAGAATAAAGCTCCTCGACAAACTTCGCGCCGAAGCGGAAGAAATCAGCAAGCTAGGTGAATGTTTCAGACATGCTCAGCTGTGCCGATTCAACAATGGCCACGGACCTCCGCCGCAGCGTCGATCTCTGCCTGCCACACATTCTTGCCCTGACCAAGCATGGTGGCAGCAATAAGCTTATATCGGTACTTCTTGCTAATGAGATCCGCGGCCTTGAGGAAGATAGCTGCGCGGTCGCCCCACGGCATCGCTTCCCACTGTGCCTTGGCGGCGAGGGCCCCATCGATAGCTCGAGCAACAGTCACCTCATCCGCTTCATGGTATGTACAGATGTGCCGTGCATGGTCGGAGGGAATCAACTGCTTTCCGAGCTTGCCCGTTTTGACCTACACAAAGCGGAATGGCTTCGTTGGGACTGTTAGCACGCATATACCAGGACGTAGGACGTACATGTTCTCCATTGATGATGATCGGGACCTCAAAGGGAAGCTCCTGCTCCATCTGAGCGATTGCGGCTTGCAAGGCGGCGCGCTCCGTCGAGCCTGGTGCATAGGTTTTCTGCACAATTGTTAATCTGGAGCTACAAGGTTGAGATGTGCAGGGCGTACCATGGGCTCATTTTCGATGGCAGGGACCTTGAACACTGCAAGCTGTGCTGACATGGTGATGTGGTAGAGCAGACCGTGTTCCGTCCGTTGAGATCCGATTCGGATCTGGTATCTGCATTATTACTCAACTCAAACTCTATCTACAAATGCAAACTACAATCTCCGCGGAACTATGGCAAGAAAGTGGATTAGTGCAGCCCACAGGGCGACAGTAAGTTAGATAGAATATGGGCAATAATTGCAGCATGCGGGGGCGTTACTTCCCACAATTATCACGTAACGCGCCATACCAGAGAGCGCACTATAATAAGGAACACTCCACACATTGTTCGTCTTTACGAGAGTTCGAGGGGAAGGTGATAGGCGATGTGAATATAAATAACGTAATGCATGCGTGGGGTATCTGATCCTAACAAACTTAGATCGTAGATGGCAACGCGTCAATCTTGGCCTTTAGC
>QLPC01011658.1:1205-12672 GCA_003314055.1 Lactifluus hygrophoroides | reverse complement strand
GGGGGGAGGGGGCGAAGGAAGGCCTGGGTCCACAGCAAGAATGTGCCCAGGAGCTTCCCACCGGATTCGGTGTTAAAGTGGAATGCCAGTGGGGGGTAGGACTGCCTGATGAGGTGACGCCTGGCAGAGGCGTAGGGAGGGTGGGGACACTCCGTCGTGACATGAAGGAGGGAGTGCTGGGGAGGGATAGGGGGAGGAGTTAATCCCCGCGTGATAATGTCGTCCAGGTCCGGTGCTGGATCTGGGGGATGGTAACAAGGGCACATCGTATTGTCAGGGGCGTTCTCCCTGAAGACGTGTGAGTAAGACGAGGTGAACGCGTGACCAGTCGCCAGCTGGATGAAGGCTGAGGTGATACGGCGGTTTTTGAGAGACAAAACCCCCAACAGAGCGGGGGGGAGGTCTGAGGGGCCCGAGGGAGGCGACGGACCGGGGTGCCAAGAGGCGAGGGATGTGTGACGTGGCGGTGTGTAAGCTTCCGCCCAAGCTGAGTAAGCAGGATGAGGCTCAGTAGATGGTAACGGGATATGATGTTCTTGAGCCTCATCCGCCAAGGAATGAATGGAGGGGAGCCCAGACCACCGATGCGAGTACCACAGGACCTCGACCCTAATAGATAAAGTAGAAAAGAGATTAGCTAATAGAGAGACGATCTCGCGGGAAAGAGCGAGATTGGCATGCTTATCTAGTCTGGTCATGTGATTGATGACCAAGCGATGCCCTAGAAAAATGTAAATAACACTTGTGGCAGGAGCAAACCCGTCCCAGGTGGATAGCCCCCGGGCAAGCGCCTTCAACTGCGCCGACACCGCCGACTCGCCCGCACACCAGCCATGGGCGCGGACAGCCTCTCCCTGTCGCACCACATAGCCCGCTGTGTAAGGAGGGGAGGGAGTGGGAAGGATGGTAACGTAAAGTGAGACAGTGGATGATAACTTAGATTTAACGATACGACGAGCCCGGTCTCGCGAGATGGGGTCAGGTCGTATATACGAGATAAATAAATGGTCATGCGACCACCTCACCCTAGAGCCGTACTCAGGAAAGATAAAGGGTGGCGCAACAGGAGAAAGCGCGCGTAGGTATTCTAAAGACGTGGGGATCATTCCCCGACGTGGGGAAGCGGAACAGAGTAGGATGGGCGCGTCCGGAGGAAGACGGCCGAGACGGGAGGCATATAAGAGATTCAAGTGTTTTAGGCGGTACGCAACGGGGGGTATAGCGAGTAGGGGATGAAGCAGCTCTAGGGGAGTCGTATGGAAACAGCCCGACACCTTTCGCAAGGCGTCGTTCTGCCCCACCTGTAAAGTTGCAAGGCAAGACTTCGTCAGCACCGGACCCCATGTAGGGGATCCGTAAGTTAACACGGGAAGGATGATAGCGTTAAAGACTTTCCGCCAGGACAGTAAGTCCAGGCCTCTAATCGAGTTACCTAATATGGATAGCGCCCGCGCCGTCGACCGAGCGCGGTTCGCCATGATCGTAGTGTGTGTTGTCCAGTTGAGGGATTGGTGGAAGAACACACCCAGGTATCGCGCCGTCTTGGAGGGGCGTACGGAGTACGGCCGCGAGAAGGGGTCACGGAGGTGTATCGATGTCGGCGGAATACTGTGAAGAACCTTACTGTAGGAGCGGCCCCGGAAGAGGACGATTTCCGTCTTGTCCGGGTCTGTCTTCAGCCCCGCCCGTGCCAGCCAGTCTAGGACGCGTTGGAAAGTCAAGACAGCGGACGCGATGGCGTCCTGGAAGGTGAGACTGGGTGCGAAGACCATACCATCATCTACGTAGAGGCCCATGGGGTTGTCAGTCCATGAGGGTGTGAGACGGAGCAGAGGAAGGGTGTAGATGGCGGACAGTAGAGGCGACAGGGGAGACCCTTGAGGCGTTCCGTGGTCTACGGTAAAGGTGTCCGAGCGTTTGTTATTGAAGGACAGGTTCACCTCCCTCGCGGAGAGGAAGTCCGTGAGCCAACGGGAGACATGTGCCGGGAAGCCCAGGAGCGAGAAGACGTGTAATAGACGCGGGCGGGAGAGGGAATCGAAGAAGCCCGCGATGTCGAAGAGGATGAGCGCCCCCACCCGCTTGTCATCGAGAGCCCGTTGGACCTGGTGACCCAGGAAGGTGGTGGCGTCCACCGCGGAGCTGTAGTCCCTAGAGCCAAACTGCGAACGGGGGAGCAGGTCATTGGCGTTCAAGTCATGTAGGATCCATTTAGAGACTATTTTCTCCAAGAGCTTGGCAGCACACTCGAGCAAGGTGATGGGGCAATACGCCTTTGCGAGGCTGTAGTCGGGACGTGCCGGCTTCGGGAGGACGACTACCGAGGCAACGTGCCACAGGTGGACGCCGAGCGCTAGGCAACCACGAAGCAGAAGCACCAGGCGATCCGGGTTGGCTTCGAAGACCCACCTGAGGAGCTTGTAGTTGATCCCTGTGGGACCCGGTGCCGATGTGAGGGAGGTGTGATACAGGGCCGTACGGACTTCTTCTTCCGTGATATCATCCCACGTTCTAGGAGGAAGAGGAAGAGGATCGTCCGGGAGTGATACGGCGGGAGGGGAAGCAGGGGGGGCGAAGAACCGATCCGCGAGGACCGAGGACATCTCGGAGTGCGACGTGACCACTGGGGCCTCCACCGTCCGACACAGCGGGTTGATGACGGACTGACGGCGACCGTGACGCCAGCGGGTAGCCGCCCAGAACTCCTGCGTGGTGAGATTGGAAAGGAATTGTTCGGCCCACCTCCGTTTCGACAGAGTCACCGTGGATTTGAATACTCGGATAAGGTGGTCGCGGTGAGGGTCGGCGGTGTCCGCTAGGCCAACCGCCTGAAGGGCGAGAGAGCAATCTGTAGTCCACCAACGGGCCCCCTTCGCGTTCCCCAACGAGCGACGAGAGAAGAGGGGGGAGCAGGTGAGCTCGATGTCGGCCTCGAGTTGTCTTGCCGCCGCTGTTATCTCGGCGGGTGTGGTGAGGGGCGGAGGCACTAGTTCTCGGAACGCGTCTATCCAATTTTGCTTCAGTGCGTCGTCGAGCACAAACCCCGGGAGCGGGGTGGGGTCCGATGCCGCCGGGTCGACGCTGGAGTACAATTCCCAGTCCAGGAGTAAGGCGGCATGGTCAGATCCACACGAGTGAGCAAAGGAGACCACCGGGGAGGTGAACGTGGAGAGAAACTCCGCGGTGAGGTTGGAAATGGCAAGGTCGAGGACCGACGGCGTCTTGTTCGCCTGACGCCACGTAGGGGTGCCGGGTTGATTGAGGACCACTAGGTCATTGTCCTCTATCCAGGCTTCCATCTGGGGCGCCCAACTCGAAGGGGTGGCTCCTGGGGCAGCCCAGAAATGGGAGGTGGTGTTGAAGTCCCCCACCAAAAGCATGGGGGTGTCGTCGGGAATGGGGAGGGTGAAGACATCCGTTAGAGCATGCCCCCCCCTTGTCGGAACACGATGATATAAATTAACAAAGATGGCCACATTGTCACCACACAAGACCCGAAAGGACTGGTGGGACGGCGACGAGAGGGCCGGGAGGGGAACGAAGACAAGATTGTCGAGAACAGCCGCGGCGACGTAGGTCACGACTCGGCACTCGCGTTTGTCATCGAGCGGGGGCATGAAGCACCGCCAAGCTCGATGCGCTACAGAGCCCAGGACAGGGGACCCCATGGGGTCAATGTCCGAGCGTTGAAGTGAAACGGAACCCACCCAGGGTTCTTGGATAAATAGGATATCAAAATCATTCACCACCTTGTGTAGCAGCCCGTGAAGGAGGGTGTTACTCCTATGGAGATTCACGGACAGCATGCGCAAACGCCCGTCAGGCATTAGGCAAGGAAGGATCAGGCGAACACATAGAGAGGGTGAGCATGGTGCGCTGATCCGCATGAGACATCGACATCCAGCTCATCAGGGTGAAGGCGTCTTTCGAAAGAAGAAAACTCTTTTCAGAGTCAGAGAGAGAAACGTCCGACATGATATGGGCACGAGTGGTGCGGAGCCGTTCTTCCAGCATCCCGGCGACGGGAGGAGGAGGAGGCGCTTGCGGGGTATCGTCATCGACGATAAAGTCATCAACCCGGGCGGCGGCTATCGCGGGCAGGTCAAGTGGGGCTGGGTGCTGACTTTCGTCCGAAGACGGGGCAACCCCGTCGGAGGGGGGAGGTTGTCGGAGGCGTGAGACCGACGGGCACTTGTCCGGTTCACGACAGTGGTGTCCCATCGATTTCAGACGTGGGTTCTTCGCGCAGTTGAGGCACTTGATCGGGCAGGTGCAGACGCCCTCAGTCGTGTGTTTGCCGCGGGAGGCACACTTGACGCCGTGGTCAGCCGCAGAATGTCGGCCTCCACAGAGGTAGCAGACGACCACCGAGCCCGGTTTCGGGCAGCGGTCCGTCGAGTGGGTGAGCATGTGGCACCGATCACATTGGCGGAGAGTAAGTTTGGAGACGAAGCGGCGGGCACGAGTACGCGCGCCGAAGATGAAGGGGGGGTTGGAGGAGATGTCCTTCTCGAGGTTGCCGAGAGGGTCATAGACCGAGAAGGAGAGGGACCCTTTGCGGAGGGGGGTGCCGTCCTGGGCCATGAGCGGATATTCCTGTAGCCACTTGGGCATGACCACGTAGTGGAGGCCGTCGTACATGGGGTTACGGATGATCTCCCGGTACAGAGTTTCAGTCGAGGGGAGGGCATCGTGTTCGTCCCGGTGGAGGAGGACGCCGTTGAGGACCATCCATAGGTATCCTGCCTTCGGGGCAAGAGTGCCGGTGGGGTAGTCCCGGAGGATAGTGTGACGGTGACGGAGGACTACATGGGGGTCTGGATCGCCCGCGAGGGTGAGGACCAGGTTCGGGTTTGCTTGGGAGCTCCAGCGAGCTCTGAGGAGTTTGAGTTCCGTGTGTTGAAGGTCCGCGCGGAGCTTTCGGGCCACCGCGTCCGCCGAGACGGTGGGGCGACGAGGGGCAGAGCCGGGGACAACCGGGAGGATGATGGTCCATTTGCTCGAATGGAGGCGCGTCTGGACGGGCTTAGAGGTGGGTTTGGCCTTCGGGGGAGCGTAGTGTTCTAGATAGCGGTCCACTATAATCTCCTTGGTGATGGATTTACCGAAGGTGGTCTTCTTCTCGCCGCCATC
Organism: Lactifluus hygrophoroides; assembly: GCA_003314055.1. Lineage (NCBI taxonomy): Eukaryota > Fungi > Basidiomycota > Agaricomycetes > Russulales > Russulaceae > Lactifluus > Lactifluus hygrophoroides. Next base: position 7,539 of record QLPC01011658.1, on the reverse strand, counting down.
GATACAGAAGTGGTAAAGCTCGATGAGCTCGTTGATGGGCTTCTTGAGCAGTTGGGCGCGCGATAGGGGCGATCTGCGGGGCTTGTACCCCGCCGGTGGAGAAATTTCCCGCACCGAGGACGATTGGGAGGAGGAGGGGGAAGGTCGAGAGGACGAGGCACCTGCAGCTGCCGCCGCAAAGGACTTGGGCGCGGGCTTTGCCTTAGGGAGAGGCCGACTGCCGCGGCCGACCTGGTTCCATCCTAGGCCCCAGCCCGCTGGAGCTGAGGAGTCGGAGGCCTGGGGGGCGACTGTGTCGGGGTGGGCATCGAGGTGTGGAGGGGCGTCGGCAGCCTCCGACATGCGGTCGCCGTCATCCACGACGTCGTCGTCGGGAGCAGTGAGGGCGACTTCGAGCTGCCAGTACCTGTAAATAGCTGTGATATCTGAGGCAGTTAGTATAGCGGAGGGCTCGTAGCCCATCTTTAGGTAGAAAAATCGGATGGACTCCTCCAAGAGGACAACGTCGCGGTGCGACCCGACGCGGCCAGTAAAGGCCACGAAGGTGTCCGCGCGTTCCTCGTCAGAGGGTTCGAGCCCAGTGGCGATGTCAGCCACCACAAGCGCGATGGCGTCGGTCAGCGAAGTTGGTGCAGAAGAGGGAGGTGCGTCACGGGCGAGGCGCGACGGCGAGTATCGACCCGCTTCCTGTGCTCCCCGTTGCTTTCCCTTTTCAACTGCGGTCGCCCGGTTAAGGTGCGACGTGTCCGCAAGCAATGTCACAGCTCCTGACCCTCGCCCCGCAGGCAATGCCGGCGCGACCGGCGGTAATGCAAGGGGGGTCCTAGAGGTAGGTTTCTGGGCAGAGGGCCCGGGGAAGGCACGAGCGCCTTGGTGTGCACCGGAGACGGGGGCGAGGGACCCAGCCGACGACGTACCTCTGCCGAGTCTATCGCACTCCTGTCTAATGACCGCCTTCGTAGTGGGCGAGAGCCCCGGACCGACGTGGCCCTCGACGAGGGGGATCTTCACTGACTTCTGTACTGTGGGCTGGGGCTTTTCCATGGCCACCAGGCGAGAGTCGAACGTGTCGAGGCGGGTTGAGAGTCCGTTGACTACCTTGCCGACTGAGGCCAGCTTGAGGTCTAGCATCGCGCCCAATTCGGCGAGGAGCGAGGTGGTGGGGTTGTGGAGCAGTTCGTTCATGACCGCCGTGATCGACGTCTGGGTCGTGGCCGGTTGCGCGGGTTCTTCGATCATGGGTGACCCGGCGCGTGGTGGAGCCCAGGGCTGAGTGGAAAGGGCTTCCGAGTGGCGGAACTCGTCAAGTACCATTATTAGGTCGTCCGCCGTCGGGATGTAGTGGACGTCCCTGTCATGTTCGATGTATATCAGAGTATCATAGATGTGATGGTAACGGCGGAAGAGGAGCTCGAAGTCGGCATCGGTCATGCCCGCAGGGCGGGGTAAGGTCAGCTCAAAGTTGGAGCGAATCTCGTCCACCAAACGCTCCTCCGCTCGGGTGGGCGAACTTGGTGTTCTATCGTCACCGTCGGGGGGGAGGAGCATGATAGCGTCGATAGTCCCTTGGCTGATGGGGTACGACGGGGTCGGTTGAGCAAGTTCGGCCTCGGAGAAGGAGGTCTTGGAAGGCTTAGCAGTGGGCGGGGTGACAGGGGACGCAGCCCGTGACGAGCGTGACGCCGCACGTGAGGGTGGGCGGGAGTTGTAGGGGTGCGGGGCTTGGCGCGCCTTCCCTTTCTTCGACTTCGTGGTGTTCTTGGGTAGAGGGATCGAGCGGATCAGCTCGATGTTGGCCTCTTCGAGGCGAGCCTTCCTGGCCTCGTTGTCTACCTTTACCTGGTTACGGAATTTGGAATAGTCAGCGTCCGCTTCCGATACCCACTCTTGTTTTTTCTTATCCAGTTCGGCTAGGATGTCGTCCTTCGTACTGATGTAGAGGTCGCGGCGGAACTGTTCGAGCTCCGTGTTGATGTCGAGCGCGGCTGCGGACTTGGCAGCCTCGAGTTCGGCGTTGGCGACCATGGTGTCGGCCAAACGTTGGTGTTCCGCTATACGGGCCTTGGCGACGTCGGCGATCTCAGCCATGCGGGGTTCAATTACTTCGGATATGGCTTCAGAGGTGAGGACCCGTTCGACAGACTCCTTGAGGGAGTCGCGAGTTCGGTTGAGCCACTCGATTTGTGACGCAGATGGTGGGAAAGAGTCTTCGAATCTAGGGAACACGAATTCGTATAACTCGTCAGCAGTCACAGCCCGTTCGAGGCTCTCCCTCAGGAGGTTTACCAGGCTCAAACGTCTCCTGTCAAACCATTCCCGCACTTCACCTTCAAGGCGAGCATTCTTGCGGTTGACGATCGTACTGTGCAAGGCGGACACGTCCTGGCCGCATGTCTTCAGGATAGATTTGTAATTCTTGTGGGAAATCACCGTGTTGGTTTCATCGAGGCAGCGGAGACAAATCTGCCATTCTCCCGGGTTAGTGTCCGTCTCCACGTTCTCACGTGTGTCGTGAATGAACTGTAGCAGGGTGGTGCACGCGTCGCGGAGGGGAGGTAACACGTCGGCTTCTTCAGCCTCAAAGTGGGTCTCGGTGGTGTCCGTTAGCTTGTGGGTCTTGGCAACTCCTGCGATGCCAGAGGCCAAGACTTCCGTCATGACTCGAAAGAAGATGGGGAGGGAGAGAGGGCCATGCGGGACCACAGCAACCTCTTCCTCGGATGGAGGGGGGCGGTTCTCCTCCGACCAGAAGCCAGCTTCAAGGGTGGTACGGAGACGGTTAAGGGCGGCAAATTCGGCAGCGCCGTCTGCGTCATCATCAAAGTCAATGAACGCTAGAGGGTTGTCTATGTGGTAGGGATGTCGTGGGACAACCCCAGGAATGTTGTAGGCGGAACGTCTCCCAGGAGGGAGGGGTTCAGGAGGAGCAGTCGCCCGAGCAATGAGCTCTTCAACGGCAAAGCCGTGGGGTGACATAGGAGTGAGGGGGGAGGGTGGTGTAGAGTGCGATATGGCTTCAAGAATGTATTCAACAAAGTACTATGAGCTACTATGCTGCCAACACCAAGTGGGCGAACCAAACAATGGTGGTGGTAAGAGGAAAAGAAGGATGCAAGCCTCCATTCACGACGAGCCGCGAGCTGCCAGTCCTTTCGTACTCCCCTCCGCTGCATCACCGTCCGTCCACCACCTCGCCGTCTTCCTCACCAGCACACTAACCCCACCCCGGCTAGTCCTTTCTCACCTCGGGAAGAGTCATTCGTCTAACTCAGTGTCGCCGATATTCAATCCTTTTCCTCCTGGCCAACGGCAACCTGCCCCAAGCCTCAATATCCAACCCAGCTGTAGGAGCACCTGTCCACCCAGTTCAACTCATGATTGCATGATCTGTGGACTCACATTCTCGATCACTCCCTCCTGTCTCCTAAACACGACACACGACACACTTCCTCATCTCCCGGGAGATCTGCTTTGACGGTTCAGTCAGTTCACGATCGCTCTCCTACGTCTGTTGGATTTCATTCCAACAGAGAATTTCCGCTTTAACACTCACATTCTACAGTAATATCCTCTACGTCGAGGCATCTCAACGGGAACGGGAGGTTCTCCCTCTTTTCCATACAGATCCTGTGTGGAGGCTTCGACTGGCAGGTGTCAACCGCAGTACAGATTTTCAGTCCACTTACACCAGTGCTGTCCGCCGTGGAACAACTCACGCTCAAGTACAAGCCTAAAGGCCATCATCCGTCGTCATCGATGCATAACGAAGTCGAACGGGCTCTGTGGCACGAACTTGTCAGACCGTTCCGAAACATGAGGACACTTCGTGTGCAAGATGGACTGGTTGGAAATTTTTTTCGTTTTCTACGGTCTCATGATGGAGAACCACCCCTGGATCTCCTTCCTAACCTGAAGGAACTGGAATATTGCGGAGAACGCGAGGCTCTGCGATTACCCCGTTCATCGATGAACGAAGGGAAGTTGGATACCCTGTGAGTTCCTGTGATGTGTGATGCAAGCGAGTTCTATAGGGTCATGTGACCAACAGTTCATGCTTTCGTTTTCGCAACATATCTAACGTTCCTATTTTCGATTCTCCATGTATGACTCGTCACCACACAATTGTACATTGCATGCCAGTGCACACAAGTCGGATATTTAGACAAGAAGGCCCCTCTTCCACAGGAATCCCCAAAGATGACGAGTCGGCAAGTGTTTTGGCGCCCTGTGATCTGGTGCCTCGGCTACTATCTTCTCAACAGGTACCACTTCCGGCAAATCGTCATCGCCTTGGGACGTTTTCCAAACCCCTGGCAGTAGTTCCGGGAGACTTTAGTATCACAGAGTTTCAGTCACGTAGCTGTAGGCACCAATCTGGGGATATCCTACATGCAACAGGGTCTATATGACGCAAAAGATAGAACCCATTTGACTGTCATGTCATCCTTTGGGTCATTGGGATGGATTAAGCAGTACGAAGGATACACGGGTGTCAGTGGATGTCATTCCACCTGCGAAGCTGGGGAGGACGGGAGCGGTGCGTGGTCCTCGACTCTGAACTGGATGGGACACTGACGTTCCGATGTAAATTATTCACCGGATTTACTCGCTCTGTTCGCTACACCAGAATTATCTCACCCCCTTCCACTGCCAATAGCGCTGGCCGCAAGCGCCCCCAGGTAGATACCGATCAGCACATTGTTCAAAGGTTTCGAATCGCAATACTAGCTGCAGCTACATCCTTTCGAAGCGCCAGCACCACGACCAATGGTAATTACCTCCCTCCGCGTATACATCGGCACCTGTCGGATTCTGCACCATCCCGTCCATCCGCACCCTAACCGTCTGTCGATTAAATTGTCGTAGACGAACTGAACTTGATAATCAACTCGTTTGCTACTCAGCTACCTTCGGCGACCGACTTCCATGCAGCCACAGCTGCCATACAGGAGTCCTACAGGATGGACAACAATTATAGCAGATCAGATCGTATCTGCTGCCGCTGCCGCCGCAACCGGTACAAGCGCAGGTACCCCGCCTGACAAGACGGGACCTGCCAGTGATACCCATGATTAACAATGTTGGCCGAAAGGGCAGAGGGGCAGTGGTGGTAGTGTGGTGAGGAGAACGTCATGGTTCGCTACGTTGCGAGTACAGTGTGTAGTCCGTAGGTATAAAAGACAGAAGAAATATATTTGAGTGTCATGGAAGGACATGGATGAGAGTGCCTCCACGAATCTACCATAGTATAAATCACAGTGGTCTCTCATTGGCCGCATAATTGTCATTGGTCCTATGGTTATACGACATTCAAGTTGTCCCATCGTCGGCGTCTATATCGGCACCTCAGTCCAGTAATAACCGCATGATATCGCGATATCCGCGCTGAGACGCAAGGTGTAGTGGTGTCCAGCAGTACTTTCTCCGCGTGTGGACATGACGCCTAAATAGAATCCGAGCAAATTCGGAGCATCCGTAGATTGCTACTAGGTGTAGTGGGATCCTGCTCCGGTTCTTACGGCCATTTGGATCTACACAGTGGTCAAGCAGCAGCCGCACAATATCGAGGAGTCCGTTTTCCGACGCCAAATCCACGGAGTCCGACCGGCAGTGTCCCGAATGTTCACGTCAACACAGTAACTGAACCAAGTAGTAGCTCTGATACCTTGATGTGTCTTGTCTTCAACGCAGGATGTAAGGGTGTATCGTAGGGTTCGTACCGTCAACCGTGGGTGTTTACATCTTGAGGACGCCTCAAAATGAGGTGCCGCGCTATGCCAATGAATCCCATTTTCGCAACGTAGTATAATGGAACTGTCTCCAGTCGGTTTGGCCGGTTTTGTCGGTGCTTTGCATCGGACGCGCTCTCACGCCAAGAAAGGTGCAGACGGTGCAGAAAATGACATTCTCGAGCTCTCGAAGCCCGTGAAATCGATATGAGCTTAAGCACCGGTTCAAAGGGAACTCGGATCGATTATAAGCCGACCAGTCCTATCTACCTGCTCATCACCATCTGTGTTGATTGCTAAAGAAAACATGTCAAACGCGACGGATCTTGTCTCCATATCGGTCTTCGCGAAGCAAGGCGTTGGTTGGAAAGATGAACACCGAATCTATTGTGCTGGTACTAACCGTACTCAAATGCCGGTTACTGTCGTTAAGATCAGGGTGGGATGGAACTCCCTTGCCATCGGATCGGAATGCCACGGGTTGACGTGCGATGTCCTCGCTCGATTGTAGGACCAATCATATAATATGTTCGAAAGTTTATTTCAGTTGGGGGTTATTGTAGGGGGGTGCGAGCGAGCGGATACTGTAATGGGCTGTTTTTGAG
>QLPC01011653.1:0-21461 GCA_003314055.1 Lactifluus hygrophoroides | reverse complement strand
AGGTGGAAAGGATGTCCCGTAAGCGAGGTCGTGAAACAATTGAAACGTAGACGTACTGGAGTTACATTCGATAGAGATGGTGTTCAAGGCACTAAGGATGTCTTCGATTTGAGGACCAAGAAACTGGGGTGCAGTCCGGAGGGGATAGCGATCCTGACGGAGTTCACCTTGGTCTTGGTCAATGGTCACTTCCTCCTCATAGCTAATGGCAAACTTGCTGTCTTGGAGCAGGTCCCAAATGGTGCGTGCCGCTTCGATCTGTGAGAGCCGACCGTGAGAGAATGATATGATTTAGTGAAAAAAAAACGCACCTGTCCTGGATGAGGACGAGCTACTTCATGGATAAAGGGTGCGTAATTTCCTCGGACGCCAAGTAATGCTTCCGTCCCCATTGCAGTACAAATCTGGGACAATAATGCGAGATGAACGGCTTCATTGAGGGCAAGGCTGGCGACAGACGCCGAGAATGCAGTGCCATTGAGAATTCCCAAGTGCTCCTTAGCGCCAAGTTCGATGGGTTCAATTTTATGCTTGGACAGCGCTTCGCGAGATGAAACTATGCGGCGAGCGCCAAATACAGTGGGACCATCAAAGACCCTGATTGCCGGGTTCCCAATAAGAGTGCCCGCGACGTAAGATAATGGCGATAGATCTACGCGTCAATTTGAGTTGTTAGCATTTTCTTAACTAAGAACTAAGTGCTAAAACTGTATACCTCCTGAAGCGGATATGCTGCCGCGGAGAGGAACCAAGGGAGTGATGTTTGCACGGAGAAGGGCCACCATCTTTTCTATGAGCTCCCATCTGACGCCGGAATGACCCCGAATCAATGAATTGATGCGAACAAGTATCGCGCCCCGAACCCAAGATTCTGGCATGCTGGTGGATGCGAGGGGGTCGAGAAGGGGAAGGGAAGGGAGCACATTCGTAGACGAGGGCAAGACACCCGCATGTTGGTGTTGTAATAGTGCACTTCCGAGAGCCAGTGTGTTGGATGTTCGAGTATCGGCTGTGAAGCGGAATCACAGTGTGAGCCACAAGTTGCAGGATGATGCGCGCCTCTGAAAAAATTTACCGCTACCACCAAAACCGGTGCTCACACCGTAAACACTTTTTGACGCTTCAACCTTGCTCACGATGACATCCCGCGACTTCTGAACTCGAGCCCTGGTTTCAGCAGAGCCGTTCAGCAGGATTTGGGCATTGTTTCTGGCAGCAGCGACAAGCGCAGGAATAGTAAGACTATGACCATCAATAACGATGGCCTTTCCATGTCTAAAACGTCGTGGTGATCAGAGACGACGCGGAAGAAGAGTGGGCAGATAGTACTTGTAGGCCTCGAGTTCATGAAATTGTTCGATGAACTTTGGAAGCAGATTTGAGGTGCCAGACCGGTGGGCATTGTGTGTAGGGGTAGACAAGACACCATTGATGGTGAAAGACGAGTCCTTCGTAGCGGAGGACAGGGAGGGGAGACCAGAGGCTCTGTTGAAGCCGTTCACGCGAGGCTCGGTGGATAGAATAGTCATTATCGAGTTACAGGTAAAAGCGGAGGTAAAGGGGGGCTGAATGCAGATTAACGAGTGGCATGTGGAAGGAGTTATATAGACGAGGAGTACATGTAAGCCGTGGAACGGCGATGCGGTGTTGTTGGAGGGGAAAGAAAGAAAATTAATCAATGCCTTTTGCCATGCCACCTGCAGTGTTCCACTTCGGAAAAATGAAATAAACAACAAACATCAAGATAAATTCCTAACGGCGCGCCGTCCTTTAGCAGATCCGTCCGGCGGTCAAACCGTTCTGCGACTGCAACTGCACTATATCTCAGAAGAGATCCGGCCGCATCGAATAACCCAATCTTTCTCCAAATCTTCCAAATTCTGAGCAAGAGCACATCCACCAAAATCTCGATCCCTTCAAAAACCGTCCGGGATTACATAATTTCGGAGGACATACAACCGAAGGCTGACGTCAGCAGTCGCCGGCCGGCCGGAGCGTTATTTACCTTCTTTTTATGGAACGCGATCACAAATGTGGCCTCGAGGCTGCAACAGCCACAAAACGAGCTTCATCCTCAACGAGCTCGTCCCTCATGCGCACCACGCACAGCATAGTCAAACGATACCACATGTGCAAAGCGGTGCCACTCCCGGAATCTGCGTGCTATCATTTCCATCGTGGATTGACTTCCCGCATCGACCAATCTTGTCCGACATCTGATCATTGGCCCGCGGCGCCACAAACGCTGCTTATCATAGCGGCGTGGTCTCCGCGTCTCAACACTCAAATCTTCCGGCGGTCGTCTCTCCGAAACGCTTTGCACTTGTAAACTGTTCGGCATTTGTTCCCCTGACGCTGGACCTCCATTTGTAAAATTTGCGTAACGGTGCAATGACCGGACGTCGTGCGAGACATTCCACGTTTAGCGTTGCTGTAAGTCATATATTCAGCTTTTTATGTGAGATTATAAAAGTCTTTCATTTTAACCAGTATCGCAAAAATTCAGGTTTATCGGGATTCGCGGCGGGCTAAATACAGCACCGTAAGAAGATGCTCCTGAGACTCGTCGGGCTTTTGGGGGTCGCTTGACTCGCTTCTATATGCCGCCGAACGGTTCGAACTCATCGTGTCAGACATTCCTTCTTAACTTAGTTGGGTCCTGGGGTGCGGGACGTCAGGGTGTCAAGCATCGAACCCATTTGGCACTGGGGCAAACAAGAACCCCACTAGAACTAATACCTTCGGAAAAGAACTTGGCTCCTTACAGTAATACCCTCGAGCATAAACTAAATCCCCTATTCAATTACTTCACCAGCATCCCGTCTTGCGGCGGATCATGAGTCATGAGAAGCCAGTGTCACTCTGGATTGGACCTCCCTTCGGGCATAAACAGTTCACGTGGACGACTTCTCCTGTGCCTCCCCAATTTCGGTCGGCACGACCTTCCGTACGTTGCGTCAGGCGCATCACAGCAGCGGATAAGAGCAGACATTGGAAAGGAAAGTTTACAATCGCATCTATTCGGGTACGACTAAATGCACGCATCATACCCGTTACAAGAATATCACACGCAACGCAATCTGTGGCGTTTCATGCGCCCGTTTCACTAAGAAGCAAGCCAACACGCTTCGAGAATCTGTAGTGCGCTCGTTTCTAAGATTTGACCACGAGATCACCTACCATGATACATCATCGCATCATCGCTCCATGGCATATTTATAACTTCCGCCCACACTGAGCGGCTTGACTGTTATCAACTTCGCGCGCGGTACGATTGCTTTATTTTAAGACGAGTGATGGAATCGATTCGTGGTGTTCAAGCATGTATGTGCAAGAGAGATTGACCGGTCAAATTGATGATTCTCATTAATCATCGTAACGCATGTCTCAACAGCGCACTAGCACCGCCCCGCGTGATGGATTACTTGGTGCTTGGTGCAAGCCATGCACACTGCGCCTGACTATCAACAGTTCTTTGCGCCCAGCCGGAACTCGAGCCGCTTCACTTCTTCATAATAGGCCCTGATCTTCCACACCCCAATCTTTTGCAATTTCCAACTCTTACTGAAATTCGGATCTACGCTTGCAAACCCCATTAGTAGTGCTTTCGCTTGCAAGACATATACGTATGTTCATGGGAGGGCGCACGGAAGGTGACATATGGAATATGGGGCGGATGGGCCATATAGTTGGATGTCCGCAAGGTCCTCGGACGGATCTTGTGCCCCAAGGAGGGGTTGCGGTCGGAATTATGCTCATGCAAACATAAGGAAATCGTCATTAACCTCATTAGTGTAGCCGTCGGCATACCATTAGCTTCTTATTGGATATAGCATTCTATCGAGCACGTCAAAGCTTGAGATAGACACAGCAGTGTCATAGTGCTGTCATGCTGAGAACGACATGTGCCTTCCTTACGTCTCCAAATAACAGGGTCTCAGAACCAAGATACATTCAGGTGAGGCATCTGACACTCGGTTGACGGTTAGCACATGTTCCGTGGACATGACCGAGATGATGATGATAAGACTAGCTTGAACGAAACAGAAGGCGGCCTTTCTACCACTAAAGCCTAAGTATGGAAGGAGTGAAAGCTCCTCATTACGCCAAGGGTATATCAGCTACTTTTTGATAATGCGCTCGTACTTGTATAGTTCGGCAGGCGAACACCGTTTAAACTGTGAAACGCAATGTTCAACACGACTGTCGTGATCCTCGGTAAATCAACCGGGTGGCGACAAGCTGGGACGGCACCCATGGACAATGGGTGATGGAGTCAGAAGGGGATAAGTGGAAACGGAGGGGACCAAGACAACGCCTGTCGCTGAAATCTGTTGATGAGCTGAAGAAGTCGGACCTGAAGAGGCTTCTATCCTGTCGGGGTTGAAACAACTTAATTTCCAATATCGAGGGTACCTGCACTGGGTGACTAAAGAGGCCCTCAAGCTGTGAATACTCTGCGGTGATTAGGGGGGAAACACGTTGAACAAGAGGTGAGCGCCAAGCCATCAGTCAAAATTGCAACCTACAACAATCTGTAGGACAGACCTATGCTGGAGCACCCTGGTCTGGCAGTCGCTCGATGGCATACCGCCTCCGTACGATATACATCAATGGCACTCCTGGGATCTTGCGTATCCTTCGGCGGAGCTCACGATCGCAGGTAGCGACGATAAAGCAACGGTTGGCAGTTACCCGTTGTACGAGACAATCATCGGCATATGTCCCCGCGTGTGAGCAGGGAAGACGCTCGAAGCGGGGATCGCGGGCCACGCTAAGAGAAATATGAGCACAGGCAGGGAAGTAACGTATATTCGTACGCACCGCAACGCGAGGCGATAACGTTGTCCGAGCTTTTCGAGTTCTGCCACTACACAGTCCGTCACGCACGGTATACCTTTACGATAAACGATGAGGACGAGCAAATAAAAAAAACCGGAAACACCCACATTTGGCATACAAGCAGTCCATCATACCGGTCACAAGCTCTAATTTGTTTTGAAGGCTGAAGTTAATAAAATTGGTGTCAATGAGGACTCGGTATGGCGGAACCAGGGCTGTGTTGTGAGAGAGGAAAAGTGACGATGCAACTGGGGCTCTGAGCGGAAATGAGGGTAATCCTGGAAATTAAACCGGTTAGACTCACACCCGACGGACAGCCTTCTCCCTTTCTGCCTCTTCTTTCTTTTTCTGTTTCAGTTGATTCTCCTTGCTATGAATTGACCGAAAATCAGCTGCGGTCTCTAAAGGGGTGTATGACTCTCAGACGTACAGCCGAATGTCATTGGGGTTCAACATGCGCTTGACCGCGGCAAACTTTCTCGTTTTCTTTGCTTTTCCCTTGAGAGGGACGGATTTCTATACGTCTCTTTGTCATTTCAAAAGGCGACGCACCATAGTTGTAGGCTGTAGGTTACTTCCAGCAGCTGGCAGTTGAGGTACGTCAACAGGCTACAACAGGAATTTGAAAGATATTACATAACTTTAACTACTCGGGTAACGGAGGGCATCATGAGAGACTGCCGCAGCATGCATCGCTGCGGCGAATGCGTATCGGGTTTGAGGCGTTTGCATGATCGCTCGTCTTTGCACCACGCAACGGCGATGGGCCAATCAGTCGTTCCGCACTCGCCACTCACAGATTCTTGGACCACGCCCTGACGCCCTCATCAGCAAGGCACCCGCGGTACGGCCAAACGAGCACTCATCCCGCCATGCATTAATTTAGCTTAAAACCATTTATACTAGTATCGGTCTGTCTCATATACAGTACATTGCCTTCCCCCCGGAAGTGGCTGAGTGGGAATGTCGGCACTTTCAGATTGCGGAGGGTGATCGCATGGGTGCTTCGCTTCTGTTCCGGTGATGCCTGGATGCAGACACTCCACCGCGACACGCAACTACGACATGATCCCACGAACGCTGTACATGACGTGGCACCCGTCCTAGTCCTGATTCTAACGATGCTGCCGCGGTCTCCACATTTCCTTTGGTGGTCGACTGTTCGTAACACTATTACATAATACTACGATTGTTACACGTTACAGGACGCGTGTCCACGTGATTTGTGACGCACACGCAGCATTTCGGAGCACTCATCTTCCACTTTGACTTTGACCCCAAACTGTGCTTATCTTTCGAATTTGACATCATCTGCCTCACCGCCAAATTGCCAGTTCTCGCCATGGGTGAAGCTCGGAATATCCCTTCTCACTCCGCGTCTCTCCATTCCCCTCCAACAGCCAAAGCTGCCTCAACACGCACTCCTCTCCGGCCGCCCATCTTCAATCCCTACGACAGATTCACTCAGCCGGAGTTCGACGCCTGGATCGGAGATATAACTAGCGCTTTGAAGTGTGCTCTTCGACACGAGGCCGAACCTGATGTCGATTTTCCTTCTCGCCATAACAACATTTGGAAAACGCTTCCCGACGAGACCGGTGGCTGTTTTACGGCTGATGAACGTGCTCAGCCACCTGCCTCCGCTGAGGGCTTTGACGAAGAGAGTGCTTTTGAGGACTCTTTCGCTCAAATAACATCACGAAAAGCTAAGGGGAAGGCTCGCGATCCTCGCGAAGGCCCAGGTCTCGGTCTCAAGGATCAACCCATTGAACTACTATCTGATTCTGAAGAAGAAGAGGTCATCGACAATCTTGGAGGAGACGCTGTGTATTCGGACAACTCGGATGAAAGTTCGGGGGAGGGCAGCTGTGGCGAGACGAATTACACTGATTCCGAGGTAGAAGGAGAAACAGCAAGCCCTGGACAGCCAGGAACAAGCACACAACATATCGTGTTTAACTCCTCACACGATGACACTGGCAATGACCAAGATGTTACTGAACACAGTAATGCTGAAGCACACAACAATGAAGATAAAGGCGATCTGCGGTACCTCGAACATGTGACCGCATTTCGTGAGGGCAACAGAAATGGAGAGGATAGCTTTGTAACCCAGAAGGGCGGAGAGGGTACCGAGGATGGTGCGTTCTTGACCTCTACTTCCTCATTTTGGCTGAAGCCAAATGTCGTCCATCGGTCCATGATTACATAGAATTTTTCATCCCAGGTCAACGTGGGGTCTCTCTTGACGTGGAACTAACCGACCCATGGGATGGCCCACGTACTTATACTGAAGATTACTATTCCGGAGGAGACCGGCTGGGTCCAGGCATCACTCCTAATCACCTCACTCCTGAAAGTCGTAGCCCACTTCCCGCTCTTGTACCAGATCTACCAACTGCATCACATGCAGATGTTGACGAAGATGGTCGTTCTGTTTCTTCAAGCGTCTTGTCTACATCCTTTTCACCTACACCACGAGACACAGTAGAGGGTGATGAGATCATACAGTCGCTACAACTCAGCACTGCGGTAGCTACCTCCGTCAACGACGAACGAAGTGTCGATGACCTGGCTGGTCCGTTCCGTTCCTTTTTTCATATTGGTCACTGTCTGAAAAACTTGAAGATGTTACTGTGCATGCCGTCGAAGATACTGGACGCGAAGTGGTTTGGAGCACTAAGAATATGGGAGTCGTCGAAGCAAAATGTATCGGTGAAGATGACCGCACGTCACACCCAAAGGGATTCAACTCGAAAGCCAGGGATCAAAACACTGAGCATAGGCACCGCATTATCTGGGCTCCAACATCTGATGACGAGCGCACTGATGCTGATGGCGAAGAGGACGAAGGGAGATTCATAGGCGTCGTACCTCTCGGAACTAGTGACCTTGATATTAGGGATGACTGGGGCGGCGCTGACGGGCGCAACAACATTGATGACACATCCGAAGAGGAAGACGAACTTCAAGAATCTGTGTCAAGTCAACCTGCTGCCAAGACTGCCGTTTCGACACTTTCTCATTTCTCCGAAACCGTGAATCATAATGGTGGGTGGTCAACTCGATATGGAAGGCTGTCAGGGCTGAGCCCATTCAAATTACCTCATCTCCCAGTCGATGAACCTGCGTTAGCAGACCAGCAAACCTCTGTGTTAGCATCAACTTTTCAATTGACAGATGCAGATAGCTTTGGGGACCTACCTGTATCTTCACCACCGTCTGAAACGTCTTCACCCGTACCGGGTGAGCGCACTCAGCCGTATGAACTCCAGCAGCATACAATAGAACAGCTGCTTGCCGACCTCGAGAGAGAAGAACATATACGGACGACACCAAAACCACCCACTCCACGTATCGGCCGATCTGCGACTGAATCGATGGACGCCTGGGCATCTCAGGAACTTGAAAACATTTTGTCGGGCGAGATAACCGTTGGAGATAATGAAGCAGATATTTCAAGGTCTGTCCGGAGGGAGGACTTCATTTCTCAGGTGGCACCCTTTCCCACGCAGCCCTTGGAATATATTGTAGAAGAGAGCAAATTCGAGACAGACGGCCTTCTTCGGGCTGATGATTTCGATGACACACTCTCTATCCCTCCGGATTTGGTTGATGCGGCGGAGATGATTCAGCAGTATGAGGTGGAGGAACCGGGAACTGATGGACGATCGACGGAAGTGCGTGCTATTCAATGTGTACACATATATTCAGGGCTGATGATACGTAGGAACCGGAGATCACGATCAAAATGGCTAGGGACGAGGGTGGCCCTGCCACAATTCCTCAACTCAGTGCTTCGTCGGCATGCTTTCCTACCAACCTGGAACAATCTATGTACTCCGCACCTTCGACAAAGGCGGTGCCTCATCCGTCTGAAGTATCAGCCGATGGTACTTCCCAGGCTGGTCTTTCCTCCACAATCCCGACCATTCCTGCTCCTATTGTAGCAGACCCTTCAGTCCCTGACCCTGTTCCGGGAGACTCATCATCGCCGGGCTCACCCGTCATCACTGGTCTCTCCGATGCGTCACGGCTTTCGGTTATCCCACTTTCCTTTCAAAAACTGTATGATCTTGGTACCTCTCAGTTGAGCTCGGGGACCAGCGGATTATTCACCCCAGCACGAAGAAGCGATGGTGGCACACCAGTACTGGACGATGACATCGTCGAGGCACCAACAGTCCTGCCCAACGGTATAGATAAAAGCCTAGCGACAGGTTCCACTCCAATCCAAGCTCACGCCGAGCTGTCGTCCACAGAGTGGGTGACCGTGGACGAGGATGGTGGCAGCACCGAAAATGGAGATGTCGGACGGCAGGACAAAATTATCGAACTTTCGGAATCAGTACCACTTGAGGCCGTGGATGTAGATGCTCAGAATCCTACAGTCGATGCTGCCCAAGCTGACGATGCTATCTCGACTCCCCTTGATAGACCGGTTTCGCCGATCATCTCTCCGCTGCCCACCAAAGACTTATCAACTGGAACTCCACCCAAGGAATCCCCTGCGCATCCTGGTGTCACCAGCGTTGAACATCCACGACCCACGAATATCGCCGAGGGTGATGAGGACGCCGATGGAGAGGCCGATCCGGACTACCCGCCGGCCAACGGAGGTGTGAAGGAAGTTAACGCGCATCAACCCGTAGAAGAGGAAGGTGGAGCTAATGCAGATAACGATATTCCAAACGCCACGGAAGTCATCCGTGACTCGGAGGATCTTTCATCATGGTGAGCTAGATTGTGAATTAACAGCGGCTACTTGGTACTGATTTGCGCATCTTTCAACCCTGTTCGCTAGTGCATTGCCTCAAAAACATGATCTAAACGTGGCCGAGGATACTTTTTTGGGATCATTTGTCGATCCCTCCCCCACATTACGAGATAATACATCAGGTGGAAGTGACAATGACCAAGATAAAGAAGTCGGCACACCTGAGCAACCTGATGTGAAGGCCAATAGTGGAGGCGAACATACAACCCAGACCCTCAAGCGCAAACGGAGTGACCCCGACCCAGCACCTGCTCGCATGACCCGATCTAAATCCGGTGCCGGTGCAAAGTGCGGGGCGAAGAAGAGCCGTGTCTCATCTTCTCGCAGAAAGACTGCAACATCCGAGAAAGCCAAGTCCGGACGAGTCGATGCCAGCGTCGATGGGGACTCCGCCGATGATGATGCCAGCGATATTACTTCCGTGAGCTCTAGCACAAGCATCGTGCAGCGTCTACTTCGCACTACGTCTCGTACGGGGTCCGTAGTTTCATCAGCATCAGGAGATCTCACGACAAGGGCTTCTCCCCCGGCATCGAACCTTGGCAGAGTAATACCTCTTGTACACTCCCATGCCCCTTTCCGCCACCATCACGACTGGCCTGCACCTCCTCCAGCGCTGTCACCCATCCCCTCCACCGGTCCTTACGAAGACCCCCAGTCAGGGCAGGCGAAGACACACTCTCCTACATCCACATCTGAACCTTCAACCCCATCTTTGAGGCGTGCCCCTAGCACAAATTCCCCAGTGACACGCTCGAACTGCCGTTTTCATAAGATAAGCCTGTCTTGCGGAGAGGACGGAGAGAGCGCGTACTTTGTGGTTCCCGGCTGCGCTCTCGGCGATGGCGAGCTAATGAAAAGCGGGAACATTAAAGACGAGGGTTTCTCGACCCATGAGGACCACAAGCGTATGCTTCCTAATGTTGAAATGCTCGACTTGGATCCATACCTTGTTGGGGTCTTGCGGCAGTTAGTGGGTGTTGATTTGCTGCGGGAACAGCAAGAGATTTTCTACTTGCCAAGCGAAGACGAGAAGCCTAGGACGCGCAATCAAAGAGATGCGGTGGAAAGCCTCCGGCTATTGCGACGTCAATCTCTATCGAGTGGTGGTCCCCTGGCTAGGGAACTTTCTCCTGGGCCAGCTGAGGCTTTGCAGATCGTTGTAACACCTCAATCCGTTCCGGGGTCAGCCGTGAGCCCTTCCGTCCGGGAAGAAGGCGTAGACTACATCGAGGATAGCGCCCTGAGCGACCTTGAAGGCAACTACAATCCAGACAAGGGACCTCAGGCGAACCGACACAAATCCTCGGCTGCAGAGATGGGCCCTCCTCTCCCAGACGCCTTGGCTGAAGGAGAGCCCAGTACTTCTGCTGGATCGGAGCATACTGTTTCAAAGGGAAAGGAACAGACGAGCAGTCATCGGGCTGCTACACGAAAAAGCAAACGCAAGACTCTCAGTCGTGACGCCGCGGCTTATAAGCCCGGTGAAGATGATGTTCAAGACGAGGAGGAAGAGGAAGAGCCAAAAACAAGGCGAGGTAGTACACGTAAGTCTACAAAACGTAGCCGTACGATGGAGGAAGGCCCCGCAAATCCGCCCAGACCAAAAAAGACGCGGTTGAGCAGAACCATTTCCATGGCGGGCGCGAAAGCGATGGACTCTTAGGATACTGCTTACATGTGTACTGACGTTGGTCTATTTGCGGTTTTTGCATTGTAATTTTTTATACATTCCATATAACATTACTCAATCTGCAGCCGGGGGGCTTGTCAAGTGGATAAAAAAACTTCATAATAACTGACAATGTCACCATCATGATGATCTCACAAACTAAGGAACGAGTCAGAGTGACACAACAGCGGCTAACGGATTTTGGTGACAAAGCACCGCTGAGGATAAGATTGATGCCGTCGATCGTACGCTCCTGCTTGGGCTTGGTGATCATACGTGAGGGCCACTGGTTATTTCACCGATGGTCCCCGATATGAGCAATTACTGATGATTCTAAGTTATTAATATCATCTGTGATTTCAACGAAGACCTCGGAGATAAACGGAATACAATTATCAGGAGTTCACGCAGTAGGAATGTGTTGTTACCCCCTACCCCCGAAAGCCAAAGCAACCCGCTTGATTATGGAATACTCGGACTCCCGGAGATAAGCATCGTGCACGATGTGATCGAATGTGCTATAAATCTGACAGTCAAGCGCTAGATTGAAGTGGCCGTGACCCTGAGTCTGACGTGACGTACAGTACGCCACGCAGAGGAGAGTGATGGCATCTATATCGGCCCATTCGTCCGATCGCGTGCGAAGCGCTGCAGACGTCAAGGAAGTGCAGTGCACCGGAACGTCTTCTGGGAATAGTCAAGAGGCTAGCCACAAACTATAGTACTGTAGAGCAAGACAGTAGCCAGGTGTCTGCACTTCCATCTAAACGGGGGTTAATAAGGCAGTACTTGGCACCGACATCGTTCGATCGTGAACGTGACAGCATGAGAACGACGTCTTGATCGAGCACCGTCATATTGACAACAACGGATGTGCGGGGTTCGTTGACCTGGTGCTAGTGCAACGGCTCTCAACCCGGATGGGGCCAATGTTGCAGCGGTACTAGTGGGGAACAGGCTCCAAACTCTGTTCTAATCAGAACCCGCCGGCTCCAGATAAGTGACTGTTTCAGAGAGTAAGGGTTATTCCACTCAATAGCTTTACTTAATGCGCTGTGGTGCTCCTAATTCCTAAAGGGAGATAAGAGATATGACATCTCTTATCCTCCTTCAGGAACTAGGATACTCGCGTACATCCCGGTGTCGGAATAGTGTACTAATGGTACTGTAGTAACTGTACGGTCTGTACTTTTCACTACCAATCAAAATTATCAAATAGCCTAGCCGTCTGGGGTGAGTTTGGGTGTAAACTTGCCTCAAACTTGCATGATCCGTGTTCGCGGGCCCCACGTGCTTTGCTGGCAGGTTTCAGTCTCTGCAATACAAATTATACAATAGCTTAATTGACGTGGACGAGTGGTGTCCCAGATGACCCAAACTGTT
This sequence comes from Lactifluus hygrophoroides, assembly GCA_003314055.1. Taxonomy (NCBI): domain Eukaryota; kingdom Fungi; phylum Basidiomycota; class Agaricomycetes; order Russulales; family Russulaceae; genus Lactifluus; species Lactifluus hygrophoroides. The sequence goes on along the minus strand of QLPC01011653.1, from coordinate 8,787 downwards.
TGGCGTGCTGGTGCCAGTGGGTGTAGGGTGAACAGCCAACCGTGGCGAACAATACGGGATATAGAGTCAAGCGCACAATTGTTTACATTTTGGCACTACCATATGTAGCACTGTAGCACGGATGCCGCGATCCGGCTATCCCGGCCCGCCCAGGCGTGCCATTCACGCTGACCACACGCGTTTTCCGCACGTTTGACCGCACGTTTGACTTTGAAATAAATACCTGTGCACTGGCAACACCCATCCGAGACCACGCCCTGGCCTTTCTCTACAGGTCTGATTTATATCAGATGGTTTGCCGCTATGTTATAGGTGTACCCCAAATAACGCTCCTGCGTGGCAGTTGCATGGCATGGCGCGCGGTCAACCACAAGGATTCCGCATGGGTGACTTTGTCGTCCTAGTGTTAAGTACGTACCGATTGTCCTTAGTTAGTTTAACTCATTTTCTCCCCACACTTTACCTCAATATATACGTTTTACTCTGGTTATACTTCAGGTTTTCATCTCAAACAGGTTCGCAGTTATTCTGACTTGGTTACAAGTCATGTTAACATGTATCCAGCCTTCGAGCTTCAAACCTCTTACAGCCACCTCAATCTGATCCCTTATACTCTCCGCGGAATGAACACTACCTCGTCAACTCAGTCACCTTGGATTTTCTCTGGGGCTCCCACCATAGTCATAACACTTCCGGGATGGGTAAGCTGCCGAGCTACCAAGCTACTACGGTTCTATATACCTGAATACCCTCTGTTTCTTTTGCCAAGTCCTTGCGCGAATCAATAGGAAGAGTACTTTCGTTTTATCGCAACTCGTCTATCATCACTGCCCAGCCAGATGTTACCGATGAACTCGAGAAAGGAGCTGTGGGCTCGAAATTTGGAATTCCCGATAGATTCATCTCTCTCTCTGGTCCCTTCACTGAGGAAACTGAGAAGAAAACCTCACTTCATGTCGTAGTCGCTCCGTCTCCGGTCAAGGAAGGCAGACATATTCAGCGTTTGAAGAGAAGACATTCGCACTGGATTCGGCTGCAACTATGGTTTAATACGTACAGGTAGGCGCCGTAGACCTATCATTGAGAAAACTTGGTGCCCACCCCCATCATCAGGAAACTCTTCACTTTTATCGTCCTGCTAAATATTATCGGCTTAAGTTTTGCAATTATGGGCGCATGGAATTACCCTCAGAGGCACACGGCGGCACTGGTCTTAGGACATCTCCTTATAGCGATCCTTATGCGCAATGAATTATTTGGTCGTGTTCTGTATTTAGTTGTAAATAAGTTATTTGCAAAGGTGCGCGAAGCACTTGGCGTCACTTGGACTATTCTCACATCTTGACAATCCAGTGGACTCCTCTCTGGTTTCGTCTCGGTTGTACATCTATCCTTCAACACCTCGGTGGCGTCCATTCGAGCTGCGCCATATCTGGGTTCGCGTGGCTCATCTTCCGCCTAACTGTAGTGTTCGGCGATCACAAGATCTATCCAAGCACAATCTTATTCTCTGGGGTCGCGACAAGCCTTGCCCTAGCAATCTGTATAGGAAGTGCGCTTCCTTGGATCCGCAATACACATCATAAGTATGCTCGCGGCTTTTGGACTCTGAATTTTTGAAGCAAATACCAGGTAGTGTCTTTGAGCGACACCACAGATTCCTCGGGTGGCTTGGGCTTGTATTCAGTGAGTGGGAGACACCGGCAGACAGAGCTCCAAGTACTGACTTGTTGCCTCAGCATGGATTTTCGTGATACTATGCAACAGTTACGATGTCACTGCTCGTAGCTGGAATTCCGTTTCGTCCACAATTCTGCATACGCAGGAGTTCTGGTTTTGTTTGGGCATGACTATTTTGTAAAAAATTTAACTTAATATCTCATTCGCACGATGGGACCGACTTCATGCTTTTAGGGTCCTCACTCCCTGGCTTACGGTCCGTAGGGTGAAAGTGGACGTCGAGGTGGTCAGTACGCCTCGCTTCTGTTCTTGCTTTTGATTCACGCGCCTGTAGCCTTCGTCCAAGGTAGCAATAATCCGGTTCAAGGGGGGTATACAACAAGGACTCCTCGCCAGAATATCGCGATCCCCTATCATGGAATATCATGCATTTGGCACAGTATCGTATGTGTTGGCCTCTACCCATCCCTGTGATATCTTCAGCACCCATCTATTTACGCAGAGAAGGGCCGCAAGCAAGGTATCATTATCTTATTTGTGGAGTACAGGGAGATTTCACTCGCAAGCTTGTCTTAAATCCACCGACTCATCTCTGGACGCGGCAGCTGAAAATGTGTCACCACAACGTGGCATCGCAGAGCTACTCAGACGGCAGGATTCAGTTTGCGGGAGTCTCGAACACATCTACACTGTACCGTAGGGGTATCCGCGTATGTACAGGGACAGGAATCGGCGCAGCCCTGTCTACGTGCCTCCAGGTGCCTCAGCAATGTTAAACCATCTACCCGTGACGCTGACCTCAGACCGGGTTTCCACTCTTCCAGAGCTCAGATTGGTAAGGCGTTGGTTCGCGACGCTTAAGGCACAATCTTCACGAGGCGGCTTCACAGGTATTTGATTTGGATAGGCTCTGAGCAGGAGAGAACATTCGGTCCCACTATTTCAGGGCTCATCCACCGTCACATAGAACCTGAACGTATGATCCTTTGGGATTCCAGGGCGCGAGGTATTTGGTTTTCAGGTGTTTCTCAATGTTACTCGACTCAGCATTTGCTGTTGCAGGTGGACGTCCTGACGTAATGAAGATTGTGAAGGAGGCATATATATCGTGGGGGGCTGAAGTGGCTTTTATCACGTCAAATCGGCAGGGTAATCAAGAGATCATGGAGGGATGCATGGAAGCAGGAATTCCTGCCTTTGTACGTTTCTATCAGGTCTGACGCCCCGCTGTGCAAATCGCTGACTGGTACGGGCCTATAGGGCACGTTATGGGACTTTTGACGAAGCTGTGGGCTTGTTAAGGAAGATCTACTTACATTTATTGGGCAAATAACTTATCCCGGGAATATCATTTCTATACCTATGTACGGTTTACTCGAATGCAGAGGTCGGTGTTAGATTGGTGTTAAGCAGCACTGGAGTGCGATGGTAGCAAATTGTTTTCTGGCTTAGAGGTTGTGGGTGTAAATGAATGCGTATGGTTTATAACCCGTAGAGACAGGATGCATCAACTGTCATTTCTTCGTACTTGGGTTGAGCAATTCCGGACCGTCATTCAACGAGACGACAAACAGCATGACGAAGCTATGGGTGGGGAATGGATACTATTATTGCCATGCGACCAAGGAAGGTCTAAGAACACGACCGTTTGACACTAGCGTATGCCTCGGGAGAGACAAAGATATTCTCTCGATACCACTTCAATTCTATCGCATAGGTGAGAGATCTCACGAGTTAGCAATCAAGAGCAGGCACTGACCTTCAATTGAGCCACGGATGTCATCAAGTGCCCTGGGTGGAGGAATGTGTTTTAGATAGAAACGACGTTACGGCCAGAATGGTCGATACAAACCGATGTTTAGTCCCGCGCCTGAAGACTCTGTCCGGAAGAGGCCGGCGTGGGTACCACCTGCGGTGCAATTCCTGCGAGGACTCTATCAGTTCGTGCCATAATTAACAAGTGACGGCCTTTCATACCTTGATGGAAGAGACATCTTTGAAACCAAATTGAATACGAATCGACGATAGAGTGGTGGAACGACTTACCGATAATGCTGCAAATGATGTCAAGAGCGTGTGAGATGTTTAGTCCGTTCAAGATGAAGAGAGGCGCAGCCCAGAGACCGATAATGTAGCCAATCGATAATTTTTGGCATTTCCTTGTCTAAGAACACGCGATCCGCATGCACGGAGTTTCCAGCAAGCATGGCCGATCGCTGCTGAGGGATCCACTTCTTAATGTAGTTTAGTATCTCCTCTTGCACCGATTCCGTCGTGTGTTTTGATGCGAGGCATGCAGCCGTTAAGCCGGACTACATGGAGATGAGGTCTTTGATGGTACTAGTGTTCCTCAAACTCCAGAAGAGAGTACGCACAGCTCCATGTTGGTTCACACACCACTCGCTCATGCTGTCATTCCTTTTAGCTTCTTTGTGCCACGCTCTGATATGAAATCTGTCGAACTTATCCAGTATTGCTTTCTCAGTTTGTATGACAAATTCCAAACCATCGTCGACCATCTCCAAGTTCCCATTAGTTATTAATATCTGCAGGAAAAGTGATAAGTACGCTTAGTTGTCGTTTGGGGCGACCCACTTACGGCGATCTCTAAGATCTTATCTGTCTTGTAATCGAGACCAGTCATTTCGCAATCTATCCACACGAGGGGTCCATCGTGATAGGTCAAACGTCCAGATGTTGTGCCAGTTGTGCCAGTTGACATAGGTATCTAATAGACCTGTGAAATGTGTGTAAGGAGGGGATTTGTGGTCTTGCACTTGCACTGGCATGTGACCGACCAAGTTTTAACCCTAACCCGACTTTGTCAAAGCTTTAATTTTGGCGTATTTTGCTGTCGTCTCGTCGCTCTCTTGGTTCATGTCGCGTGCGCTCCATTCGATCCGTGCGAGATATGCACTCAACGCTTTAGCTACACGTTGCTTAGCTCCTACAGCATACTCTTGTAGGTCTCCGTTTCTTTCCTCGATGTCACCCGGCTTATTTCTCTAGTTTCTACGCGACGACTGCACATCCACTCCGAGACATCACCTTCCGCTTCTCGTCATGCACCACCGGACGGCGGACGAAGAATAACAACACCACCCAGCTCAGCTGATGTATCAGAGTCATTAGCTCGACATCTCAACCAAACCTTTGCGCCCCTCAACTTCCCACCTGCGCTAGCTCAGCGCCTCCTCACACATATCAGCCACAACGACTCTGTCACAGGCCACAACTCGCGCTTTTCGTTCCTCGGTACGGTCCGCCCATCTCTATTTTCATACCTGCGTGGGCACTCAATTCAACTAATTCCATTACAGGGCGGCGGACGCTCGAAGCGTACCTACTGCTCTTCTTACAGGAGCTTCCGGCCGCTGCGGAACACGACCACTCACGTATCGCCACACGCGTTTTGAACACGCATACACTCGGCGAACATGTTGCTCCTCGTTGGAGACTGCAGGATGTGATGCGCTGGGTCCCGCCGCGCGCTGGGGACCCCGGAGTGGACGGTCGCGCGGCAGGTCTACACAAAGTAGCTGGGACGAACGTCGAGGCGGTCGTCGGAGGTGTGCTACATCAGTTTGTGCGTCAAAGCCTTCCTCTCCCTCTCCTCTACCACTTCCGATGACGCAGGGGCTGATCATGGGATAGGGAGGGAGCGTCGCTCACAGGCTTTTCCATACGCGTGTGCTTCCGCACTTATTACTCCCAGGCTTACCATTCGGGCTACCGGACGTTCTTCACGCTGACGCGTTGAAGGCAGCCGAGCATTATGGCGGATTAAAAGGTCCCTTACTCCGAAGTTCTTAGACGACAAGACAGTGTCAATGTGCTATGCTAGAAAAAGTACAGCTGAGGATCGTAATACACACATAGTGAGTCGTATCGGCGACTTTCCTTTCCATCTGCGTGGTGCCTACCTTTGTTGGCCGTCGTGTAGTTCATATTTGCCGGTTTTCCCAAACTCCTAGAGGAAATGCGCGTCAAATAGTATCTATAGTAGTGACATGCGTGCGTTTGTAGTCCGCTACCCCGATCACTACACTTCAGAGATAAAAATTACGTTCTAGCACATATATAAACGGTCCATTATACAAAGTGATCACCCTAATCTTAACGTGGTACGGCCCAATCGTCTCTCGCTGGGTCTCCGGGAGGCGGGAACAACCCGTCATCCCGCTCTTCGAGTTGTTCCATCTGTTGTCGCTGTTGCTGCTCCTCCCGCCGTAGTCTCTCAACCCACCGTCCGCGAATGTACAGCAGCAACGACACGATGAGACAGAGCACCACGAGCACCATCGTCTCTACAAATTCGTCTCCATCGTCATTCCCGCGATCGCGATGCCCGCCACGTAGTGCGGCATCGAACATATCTTCGGGCCCGAAATCGCTGTCCTGATCGAGTTCTGCGTTGCGGCGGTCGCGGGCCCACTGTGCGGTTTTGGTTATGATTAGATTTGAGAGTAGAATAAATGGTGTACTACGTACCTGTACGGGGTCCTCATCATCGTTGGGAGGTGCCGCAGCGTCGCGCATACGTCGGTTGAATTCTTCCCGTGCCTTGCCCATGTACCAAGTCCCGTCATCCTCAACTGAGAGTTCTTCGTCTTGCTCACTGGGCGCGGAACCACCAGTAGCAGCGAGACCCTCGTCTAGTTCCTTGCGCCCAGAGATCTGATCCGATAACTCTGCGACCACGCGTCGATTTAATTTCACTTCAGCTATGACGGGACGGGATAATAGGGCACACCTGAATCGGGCTCATTACTTGACCATAGACTCAATCCACCCTCTCTTCCAGTCAGAGTGTGCCATAAACTGCGCGCATGTAAGCGGAAAAGGGACAGTGTTACGGGAAGATATCCTTCGGTATTTGTCTCCAGAGCAGCGTCGTAGTGGCGCTTCGCTAGATGAAAGTCCTGCGCAGTGATCAATTTTGATGAACCCACAGATAAGTGAACGATAGTTAACCTGTGGGACACCATATCCGTGTTCGTACATCCATCCCAGGTTCCACATCGCCAGTCCGCTGACTTGCGTATCCGCTGCCGATTGATAATACCCGGCTGCCTTTTCCCAGCGGACATTTTCGGGTTCGTCTGGTACGCCGAGGCCATAATAGTAATAATCTCCCACTTTGACAATCGCATCGACATCGTTTTGTCCGGCTGACCGTGTCCATTGGGTAAGCGCAAGCGTCGCCGTCTCATTCGAAGGTAAGAAGTTCGAAAAACTGGTGCGGCGGAACATGCTTTTATCTAGGCCGACGTAAACAACGCATCCCGCGCAAAAACACCAACGTGGAGCTGAACGTACCTTGGTCAAGAATAAATGCCAAATTGTTTTGGCCAATGTTGAACCCGCGCTCAGCAGCGATCCACCATCTTAGCATGGCCAGTCGCCTCCCATTTGGAGTACCCGCTTCCCAAGCTTCCTCGCCGTCCCGAAGGAGGTCTTCATCCCAGGACCCTCGCTCGGCGACCAACTTGTAGAAGGACGTGGCTATTGAGCACGCGCCGGCTCTCAATGGGAGTGGCGCATTCTTCATTTGCGTGAACTGGATCTCCGCGAGGTAGTAGAATGCCTCGAAAGGTGAACCAAACCTCGTCGCAGTTTCAAAAAATGAAATAGCCAACTTTATATTACCCCTTTCTAATCGCTGTGGGTCAGGGAAACGACAAGCATTTAAAAGCGTCAAAACGCTTACGATAGTAATGCTTGCCCAGGTTAACGTACGCCTCAGCAAGATCCAGCCCGGCTGCAAAAGTAAAATAGGCCAGTGATCTATTGATGTCCTTTTTTCCTTCGACCAGTCCATCGCGCCAAATGATACCAAGCCCATTATGGCATTCCCTGTCTGCATAGGCAGCTCCCCGGTCGAACCACATCCTCGCTAGCTTATAATCCATACGTACGCCCTCCCCTCGGAGGTACATCCGGCCTAAATAACCGGCCGCAGACGCCGCATATGCCACTGGAGTATTTTCATCGCGCCTTGTCGTGTGATCCGCGGAGTCATTCGGCCACACCTCCCGCGCGATTGATTCAAAGTAGTGACGGGCACGCTCGTAGTCTCGTGGTACGCGACCGACACCCTCGCCGCCAGATGCGATCCCGCCTGGTGTGTTGTATATGCTACCGTGATAGAATATCTTTCCGAGACGGAAGGCAAAGTCGGTTTCCCCGCGGTCTGCATTGAACTGAATCGAGCAGGATGAGCGGTGCTGACCCTGCCAAGAGAAGATGGATACTAACGATATAGTATTCAAGAATATCTTCCCAAGTCTCGCCTGCGGTACGGGCGCGGGCAGCTTTAATAGCTGGACGCTGCCCAAAAAATCCAGTCGATGCCACACTGGCACCTGGTCCATAAACACCACCCTCAAGATCCGACATGCGAGTTGGCGTCAAAGGGAGCGTGAGTCCGCCGGGCGGGCCGGACAAGAATCTGTCCATCACTGTTCAAGTGTTAGCAGAGGATGTCATAGGGAGGATGCGATACTTGCCCCGTTCTGCTGCAGCACTGTACCATTCAACGGAGCGTTCGCAACTTTCGGCAACTCCAATTCCTGTCCAGTATCGATACCCAAGCGCCATCTGAGCAGCCTTGTCCCCGCCATGCGCGGCAAACGTATAGTACAGCTGGGCCTTTGCTTGATCGACCGGTACGACACCCAGGTAACCAGTTGCATAAAAGAAAGCAAGATAGCTTTGCGAAGTTGCATTCCCCGTTAACGCAGCATGCGTCTCAAAAGACCTATATGCTAGCACAGGATCTACGATGAAATGTGAAGTAGGGGGAAGCTGAAATAGTGTAAGACAATGCGGTGGAAGTTGATGACTAGTATACCAAAGATAATTTTCCGAGTGCGAAAAGGGCATCCGAATGGCCTAAATCTGCAGCATGTTGCAACAGATCCATGACCTTGATTGCACGGCCGCTCAATTCTTCATCACTTCTTCGACGTCCGCTTTCTTGCCAAAGTCGGGAAGATAGGAAACGAGGAAGCCATGATTGATGGCGTAATTTGATGGCTATTCGAATCGCACTACCCAATGGACCTTGCCCCTGAGGGTTAGGAAGAAGTGAGGAGAGAATGGAGT